>VWZY01004378.1:125075-136261 GCA_013399075.1 Chloroceryle aenea
ACACTCATACTGTACATTTAGACAAGAGATATAAGCTTACTACAGAGGTAAGATAGCTCTGAGATGTCATAACCATCAGGGAGTTTGTTCCAAAGTGAATCCAGATATTTGGGCAAGAAGTTGAAATCATAGACCTATTACTGTAACTCAGTTATGTGCAAATACTTGGGGGGAGGGAAAGAATTTTTAGGTAAGAATGTGCTTTTGAATGGAAAACTTTCAAACATGCTTTAATACACTTTATAATGTTACTAGAAGGACATAACCAGACTAATATGACATTTCTTGTTTAGGTATATTATTTTCTAGGCAAAAGAAACATTGTAGTTTTAATTTATCCAGAACTTTAGATAAGTATTTGATAGGCTAGAAATAAGGAAAAATATATTTAAGGTGGAAAAAAATGAGTTGTGCTATAAGAACTAAAGAAGAGGTAAAGGACTGAGAGACAGCAATAGGATGAAGTTACTGATTAAATTCCCTTAGGAATGGCCTTTGGAATAATTTTCAATATTTTCACCTTGGCTTAAAACGTGCCTCTGAAATTTCCTGATAAGAAAGTTAGATGACATTGTTAATAGGAAAAAGGCCTGGGATGCCAGATATAGGAAAACCAGGTACCTTGAAGATAAGGGTATTAGGAATGGGATGAACTGTTTCTCTGTAACATCCAAATCATGAATAGAAGGATTAATAAATGTGATTTTTCCTGCAGCAAGTGGAATTTGACAAATAGGAGAGATCTGATTATATAAATCAAATCTTGGTGTGAAGTTGAGTCACCAGTCTTTATAATCATGACAAAAGAAATACAATTCTAGGCTGTAGCAAGTGTTTCTTGTAGAGAAACAGAAATATTGATCACCGAGTTATTGGAGGCTCAATTCAGTTGCCTAAACTCAAGCAGTATTTACAATGCACTGACACATCTGAGACTTCTTCATGGGGATGACATATTTGATAAGCCCTGCTTGACCTAGGAATGGCAATGGGAAGCTAAATAAGACATCACCTTGTATTGCGCTTGTCACAGACGTTTAAGCAAATACATCCTGGGAATTGTATCTGTTTAGGTTCTTTGACTGTAATAATGAAAAGGATGAGAATGGAGTCCAATGAAAGAACATGTGTCTTCAACTTGATCTTCCAGAAGAAGCAGAAAAACTGTATCTTCAGGACTACAACTTTTCAAGCAGTTCATTTCATTCCCGTGCAGCAAGAAGTTTTACTTTCCTCAAAGTAAAGTCTTCTTCTAAAAGCAAAAAACCAATGTTTAGTGGGTCCTGTCAACATAATTTTGGCTATACATAAATGAAACTACTTCTTCTCAGAGGTACTTTCCATCCCATTAGGAACTGAAAACATATAATGCTCATGAATGCTGCTTTGATGTTTTGGGGTTTTTTTAATAAGTGGAGATATGCCAAGATGAACTGAAATATAGTTTATATTGTGCTTGATGAGCTGGTTACATGAACTCATGAAAGCTTCACCCAGACTTTTACAAGAGCACGGGAAAGAGAATACAAATCTAAGTTTTCTCAAGACTTAACTTTCCAAATGCCACTAGTGTCCACCATACATGCTCATATTCAATCACCACAAACACAGGCTGCTTATTTGTGCACCCAAATGAAGACTGCTCTCATCAAGATGTCTGGTTTTCCCTTTGTCAAGTCTTCTCACAGTCAAAACATGAAACTCAGTGAATTTATATGGTTATATTTCTAATAAACATCATCAGGACAGACAGATTTTAACTTAGATATGTGCTGATGTATTACAAGTCAGCCTTATTTCTGTGTTGTCTAGAGGAAGAGTAGCCTGTATTGGCTGTTCTAGGTTTTTGATGACACATCTCCCTAAGGTCAGAAATATTTTTCAGTGCCAGAAAGTCTCATGCATTCTATGCATACCGCCAGTGATGTGGAAGGAAAAGACAGACAGCACCCATAATCAGTTAACGTATTGTTTCCTATATCTGAATGTTTGCTTTGGAGAAGCTGCTATACTTTCTCCTGTTTTTCAAGGCTATGTCATCCTGCTAGAAGTCAACTGACTGCAGCTGGCCTGTGAAAATGCCTCTCCTTGTTCCAGTATGCAAGCAATTCCTCTCCAGCTTTCTTCTCACTTTTGCCAGAACTAGCCAAAATCTGCATATGAGTTCATGAGCCATATGAACTCCAGAATCCTAAGAAATTTGATTGTTTCCAGAGAGAATGTTCCTCATCCTAAGAATCACATTATAATTTTAGAATATTGAAAATGGAAAATAGAGAAGACAAGAAAAAACACCTATAGAAGTATTGTCTGCAGCATGATCATATTCTCCCAAAATGAAATCTGGTCACCATAAATTTTACACGGTATAAACTTCTAGTGTTTTAGGCAAGAACTTCCAGAAGAGGAGATACACAAGCTGGTGAGAGAAAAAGCACTACCATTCTTTCCATTAAGTTCACAGATCTTTATAACACAGCTCTTTGCTTTGACTGATTCAATTTGAATGGCCAAAGGTTTTCACTTTTTATGAATGATCTTGTTTTTGTGATCATACCTTGAAGCAACCAGAATGAACACTTACTGTACAGGAGACTGTACAGAAAGAAACTCCAAAAGTCTGAGGTAGGATGCTGATCTCAGGGAGGTGAACAGAAGGGAGGCTGAAGAAAAGGTGCCAACAGGGAAAGGAAAGTCTGGCTATTACTGCAGAAAATCATCTAAATGTTCAAGGATCTCTTTAATGACTCCTACATCTAATTCCACCAGCTGATGTTACTCGATCATTTACATTCATGACAAAACCCCAACCAAGAGAAACCCCCAAACTGCATAACACTCCGATAGGAAAGGGTGAATGAGGACAAGAAAGGATTTTCCTGAGCACAAAAAGGGCTCCCTTGTGCCATTATTTTTCTGAGGAAGTCTAGAAGTAATTGCATTTTAATTGGGCATAATCTTATTGGAACAGGGAATAACCAACATAGTAAATTAAATAAAGAAAATCAAATTACTTTCTAATTATCTTCTTACAATATTAATAAGGAATTCACAGTTAGATTAGGGTGCTTCAGGCAATTACATTAAAGACTTCCCAGCTCAGAATAGAATCTAACTGGCACTTGAAAAGCAATAGTGTCTTTGCAGTGCAAAATGCAACATGCTTCTGGTTTTCTTTTGCCTCTTTTTTCTTTTGTTTGTTTGCAGGGTTTATGGTTGGTTGGTTGGTTGGTTTTTTTTGTGTTTTTTCTTGGTTGGTTGGGTTTTTTTTAAGAGGAAGGGAGTAGGGAAAATCCTACATCAGCACTTCCCAGTGTAGGTTTCAACCCATGGCACATAGCAAAAAAGTAACTGTGTGGATTCAGAACCCATTTTTTCTGCACTACCAGTCGTCACTGTAGCTGTATGTGCTCTGCGTCCTGACAAAAGCTGTACCCAGACAGTTATGTTTTCACAAATCCATTTTCCAGACTGTAACTACAGTACAGAATGTATGTAAGAGAGGAGGAGCATTCTTGATAAATGTCAGCCTAGGGTACTTAGAACTGGATGAAGCAGACTCAGAGAAGTGGCTGCTCTATTAGAGAAGTTGCAGAGGATAAAGGAGGGCAAACACCCAATGCCTGTCCTTTAAAAGGACACATGGTTATATCTCCTCTACTACAATACTTTTTCTTAGAACTGTTCTCCCACAGTTTTGAGGCAGCGAGTGCTGCCAAATTCACTCATTCTCTGCACACTGCTATGAAGTGCATTATAGTACAAATCTTTGAGGAACTATTTTAATGTATTTAAAATCAGATAAGCATTAAAACCTGCAGAAACCTGTCTCAGCTTACTTGCTAGTGTAAATAAGTATGGGATGATATTGACAGTTGGTGCTCTGTCACAATAAACTTCCACTTTTTAGGCTTGTAAAGTACACAGTTTTATAACTGTATTTGATACTTACCTAAGATCACTAAAACTGACAAATTCTGTTCACCTTGGTCATCATCTATAGCAAGTAAAACTAGTTAGCACTAAAAGTAGTTTGCAGACTGAATTACTGTAATTAACTAATAGCTGTCCATTTCAGCTGCCCAAAAAGAAGAGCATTGAAAATGCCCAGACTTCCTCTCAAGAAACTCAAAAGTGAGTGAAGAGATATGACAGATTCATGTGCTGCCCCGGTAAGTTGAAAAAACATGTCATGGAATAGAAAAGGTGCTTTAATTGAAAGAATAACAATCATGAAGCTTATAATAAATTATGAAGTATCAGAGAGCAATATCCAGGTTTCACAAAAGAAGAATTACTGCTCATCCCCTTACAGCTGTAAAAAGAGCAAACAGGGCTATGAGATCCTTCTAAAAATGCTTTGCACGTAGCAGGTAAACGTGGACTTAAATCAGGAGAAATACAAAATCATTTAAGGGAATAATGTCAACTGTTTTAAAATTCTGATCTGAATTCTGAACAGGGATTACTTTCAAATGACCATTTTTCTCTGATTTACTGCACCATGAGAACAAGATGGAAGAAGACATGCTTGCAGCACGGAGACATGGGAGACCTGATTTTCATCTCTGTTTATGACAGCATATCCTTATATCAACACCAGCAATTGTTAGTGTCTCTAAGCTTCTGCTTACCATGTCTTTTACTGGGAATATGAACTCTTCCCTTTCTAAAAGTAAATATGACAATTACTTGATAGCACAGTGATAGGTAAATAAAGAAATTTAGAAGAAAATGAGTATTCTATCAATCACTGAAGCACACAGAATTCTGGTACTAGGCTGAAATTCACCCAGGACCCTTCACTACCACCTTCATAAAACAGTTATCCCAGTATAGGGGCCAAGAAGAGACTAGGTGTGCCATGCAGTTCTTATAATCAATTATAATAGATAGAGGTGAAATAAACTGAATGATTGCACAGCAGATAATTATTAACTTCTCAGTTTATCCCTTTCAAAATACTAGAAGAATTTTCTACTGCCATATCATAAGGCTGCAGCGTTCCGGGGGTAAGACTAACCAGAGTGAAAACACAGATTAGTTCCACAAGCAAACAAAATAAGGCTTTGACAGACCAAGAAAATAAACTTATTCTCCCGAATCATGGTCAGCCTATGTCAGAAGAGAAAGTAAAAAGCTTTAGCAGCATTTAAAATTGTCTGCATGCCTTTTGCTGTTCTCTGCTGAAGTTAAATGGAAAGCTAGGTTCCAGTGTTGCTCCTAGAGCACATTGACTGTTACTCACTTTAGAGTGAGTGGCACCTTAAAAAAGAACTGGAAAATTAGTAGGACATACATAGAAGGTAAAAATGTCTCCCTTATGGTCCAAGTTATTTCAAAACACAATAATGGACTAGTAAGGCCAAACGTACAGATGGGCTCGCTCACTATGCCAGTTCCTATCAGCGAACATCTGACCCGCACCTTGAGAGCAGAAAAAAACCCCAAAACCAAACCCAAGCATTCTGTAGAGAGTTGCCTTACAGAGCTGAAACCATAAAGGAAAAAAGTAACCTAAATTGTAAAAGTCAGTCAACCTCCATTAAACCACTTGAATTAAATTTGTTCCCAGGGACAGTTCTTGAACAAAAACATCTGCATAATCTTCATCTCTGAGAATGAAAACACAGATGATTTGCTCAGTTGTGAACCTGCATCACTGGGACCTTATTTTGAGATGAAAAGAATCTTTTTTAAGCTAACACAGGCAAGAATGATGAGGCCCAGGTAGCTCAGCTGAAACTCAAGCTTCCTGGAAATACTGGAAATATTTGTAGTACTTTATCCTGTGGAACTAAGTTCCATTACATTTTCTTGTTACACCTCTATTGGCAGTGCCTTATCTCTTGAGTAGTAACCCACAACAGTGATGTGTATGTGTGTGTTAAAGGTTTTTTCTGGATCAAGAAAGTAACTTTTTGGTTTGTTCTGTTTGGGTTTTTTTTTCACAGACCACCTCTTTTCTAGTACTTTTATTGATACTGCTTCATAGTTGCTACATTAAAACAGAATGGCAAATAGTTTATAAATCATAATTAAGGTTGTATCTGTTGTATCTGAGCCAATATCAGCTCTTTATTAAAAGGATTTAGTTTAATTAAAAATTAATGTCATTACTTCACTGTGCAAAAGTGTCTAAGCTGATAATTTGTAACACCTGGATTTTTCATTGAAATAAACTGCAGGTATGCTACATAAGCAGTGCAAATTGCTTTTACCACAAATTAAATTAGTTGTTGGTTTGGGTTTTTTTTAAATACATTAAGCTTCCCTTCTCTCATTACTTAATCATTCTGGCAAAAATGCATTCATCAGGAGAGTAGTATTTAAATTACTGCTGTGACTCCAGAAAGAGCACATTCTTGATGCAGAAGAAAACCTTCAGCTGTTGTTAACAGGGTTTTGTATGATGTGCAGCAGAATTAGCCCACTCCCTTTGCTGAGGATAGAGCCTCGACATAGGTGAGAGGCTGTCATTCCCTCCGTGCCACTTACTATACGTGCTGTGCTGAAGGGGATCAAAGGCAACTGGGACAAACTCGACATTGGGACACTTGCTGGCACCACTTTCCTTCTCTGCACTGACTTCCTCCTGACTCCTTCCAACAGACACCACGTGCATATTCAGGGATTAGGGTAGAGAGAAATGCAGAGACAATGTGAGATGAAGAGAGATGAGTGACAACCATAGCATGTTCCTTTAGAGACAGGGCTTTGTCCAGCTGGCATGTTTTCTTGTAAGGCTACACCAGGAAGGGTGAATAGTAATCTAGATTATTTTGTTAATTTTCTTCCGGGAGGGGGGGTGTCATTCCTATGTTTTCTCACCAGCCTGTTTTGCTCCAGCCGTCCAAATCCTGAGATATTAAAGACCTGACCATTTTGGTAACAGTTCTTTATGTGATGTGAGACTAAAGCACAGATTTTCCTCACAGAGTTTCTACAATCTTTCTACACTTAGAGAAATGTTTTTAAAGTCTCTCTTCTGTAACTTTTAAACAGAATACCAGTATTGGCTGACATACAGAGCTAAAATATTTTATTGTGTTGTGCTAAGTGCCTGAAATTTTCCATGAGGTAGCTAGGGAAATCAGAATCACGTTTTGTCCAAAGGTCTTTCCACAATTGCGTGACCAGATACTAGAGGTAGAATTCATTTTCCTAACCATGGATACCATTAGTGCTATTTGAAGTGCTCTAGTGGTATCAAAAAAACATCCACAAAGGACTGGCAAATTGATGCATAACCCACTAGAAATCCATGCCTCATACCTTGATGGTAGAGCTGCTGGTACGGCTGCTGGAAGGTCAGCAAAATAAGACATTGCACCTACAATGGCTTTAAACATTCATGATTAGGCAAACATCCTGCCAAATGTATATCTCTTTTAGGTAGTGGAGACATTCATATGGGGTTTTCAGCTATGAAACATGACCTCTAATTAATTCACGTCTCACTGGAGAGGGCCAGATGTTTATGTATGACTGACCAGCTTGACTCTAATAGGGACTTAGACTATTCCTGTTTAAGTGAACATTCACACATTTCTTAGATTGAGGTATTTCGATAGCAGCCTGAATCCCATCCTCAATGGCTTGAATTGTGCCAAAGGAGTGGTAGCATTCCCAGAGCTTTTACCTTGTCTTGTTGAGCTTTTCAGCTTTAGCCTGTACAGGTTTGTGTCCTGTCTACTGGACTGTCCTCAGTGTCTTCCTCAATAACTTAAATGTCCTGCCAGTGGTGGCACTTTAGATGAAACTAAGAGCTTCACCTTTATCTAACCTACCTTTTCACCCAGCATTGTTATAGAACACATTCTTTCCCATCTGGTATAATCACATCCTCTGTTTTAAGATCAGTGCTATGCAGCCCAGCTTTTAGATGTTTATCTTCTTAGTAGTGCCATTATCATTGTTTCTGGCACAGCTTTTGGCTGTTTAGCCTTTTATATATCCAACTCAAAATCCAGCAGCATCCCGTGTGCTTTTAGGTTGCTAGTTTGTCTTTTGCTGCAACATAACCTTTTTCCTCTAGTCCTAATTCTTTTGAATTAAGGACACTGATTCAATCCCCTAGTCCAGGCTGCACACACTGCTGTCATTTGCAAAGCCCAGCTAAACAATATAATCCATTACTGATATTATCTTCTTTCCAGTCTCGCCTCCCTGCTCCCAAAATGCTAAGCCAGTTCTGGTGCTACACAGAGTAAATACATGCTGACTCTGAGCTCTTTTTTACCTTCAGTCATTCTTTTTCTATTTCATGTTGTCTTTCATACCCACAGTGTCAAAGACCTTTCCATCAGTTTCAGTCTGAACGGAGGGGTTGGGGTGTCTTTTTTTTTTGGCAAATTCTAATGCCTCCAAAGGGTTAATTCTATTTCCTAGTGTGAGTCCACACATCTACCTCTGGTGTTGGCATCCAAAACACATCTAATTATTTAAACACAACATTGTCCTGATGACCGAGAGCTGTTAGAAATAATTGTTAAAAATCCACCACCAGAAGCATCTCTACCTTCAGACTTCCTGCTTTCATACTGCAACCCAACTGATTGCAGATTTAGTTACAGATGAGTAAATCTTCTCCACACTTCACAAATGACAAAGATCATAGAGCTTTTATCCTCACTAGTCTTTCTCTCATGATGCTGTTTGGGTTTTTTTTTTTCTCATCAACATAAAACTGACTCCCTATTATTTCTTATTGAGCAGTTTTAGAAAGGCATTTCACTGCAGGATCATAACTCATTTCCATCTAAAATAATGTATCCTGAACATAACTCAAGGTATTCTGTTGCAAAAGATTTCCAGGCTGTTGATTCCAAAAAGTAAATACAGAGCTTCTTAAAAGCTTTACTGTGGCAGTCACACCCCCTGTGAAATAAAGCACAGTTATCATCCTATTTACATTTCTTTAGAGCTGGTGGAATTATAAAAGCTGAACTTTGCCTACCAGTGTTTATATCTCAGTTAATAGCAGAATTAATCTAACCATTTAACAATGGTATTCTGATGAGCCTCTGCAAAGGTGCTTACCACTCTCCCATGTCTACACATCAGCCCCCTGATTTTGATCCTCTGATGCGGATGTAGTAGATGATGTGTTATTCCCTTGCATCCCCCATTTAGTATGCAAGCCCTGGTCCCCAAACTGCTATCTGCAAAAAAGCATCTCTATAGTGAGGCATTGTGTTACCAGTTCATGCAGTGACTCCAGTAGGCAGTAATTTACCACAAGACAATCCACAGTGAAGTTTCACTTAAATATGGGGGATATGGTCTAGGGTTGAACTTGTAGAGTAGGGTGAAAGGTTGAACACGATGATCCCATGGGTCTTTTCCAACCTAGATGTTTCTATGATTCTATGATTCTATGTTTGTCACATTTATTACACAATATAGTGACAGAAATTAAAAATCATATTTTAAACCCCTTTGGATATTTTACACAGTCAATGGCAGGTGATGCAGATCTAAGATAACTATATTAGTGTTTATAAAGCAATTCACTATCAGCAATATAAGTTCCTTTCTTTCTTCCTCTATTATTTGCAGAACATTTGACATTTTTGTAGATTAACCAAAAAAGTCAGTAAGCAGTTTTTTGAAACTAAGTGTTGTGAAGATAGTGTTCTAGGCCCTGATGGTATCCACCACACTGTATCAATAATGCTTTATGGAACAGTAGTGAAGCATCTCCTTACTTCAAACTGTGATCTTCTGCTTACTCAACTTTTTATGATTCATTTAGCCCCAGTATAGGAAGTTATATCAGGAGTAAAATCATTTACTTTTATTATAGCTCCTTCTGTTTTCTTTGTGAGCAAACCTTATGCCCTAACAAGATTCATCTGGGTTTTGACTCTTTTTTTTTTTTTTTTCTGTTTGTCTTTATACTATCATGAGAGTCCTCTTAAATTAGCAGTCTGCTCAGGATAAACTGTTTTACTAGTGTACAAATTATCAGACATAGTGCCTGTATAAAGCAGTCTGTTTTCTCAATATGGCATAAATCACCATCCTTTAGTCATAGCATAAACATTTCAGCAGCCAGTATAGAAATGAGGACACCCCAGTGTCATTAAAACAATACATGCTTTTAAATATTTTAATATCACTTGCACAATGACAACTTGAAAAAGAAGCCATTAAAAAAAAAAACAAACCACAACAATCTCTAAGAATTTCTAGTGAAAAAATGATGGTATAACCATCACTGGCTCTTCTGCCACTAGCATCTCTTGGAAGGATGATGGCTGTCCAGGCCTTCAGATTCATCCAAGGTATCTGCATCATTCAATGCTCATCTTCATAAATTGCAGCACTTCTCTTATAAAGTCCCATAAGATGATTTTCATTACTTTCTAACAGTTCATGTGTTTCCTGCATAGAAACTGCATAGAAGCAGCACTTCCCAATTAACTTGGTATTCACAGAAAGTTGTGCAGCTGCAGTGTTTTCGAATAGTTTCTTAGTAAGAAATGAGGCCATGATAAACCTTGGCCCAACAGCTTTTTCTTCCCTTTCATCTTTATGGCAGGAATTTAGGTTTTGCTTGTCCAGACATGAACTCTGATTCCAGCTGAGATACATGGCATACTAACAGCTTCCTTAGGGTTGGTGTCCACTTGAAAGATTAAAAGGCCTCTGGTCCTTCTCTGGGAATTTTCAGAAGTCAGTTCTTAAGAAAAATTGCTCTCTGCTTCCTATGTCAAAGCAGCATCTTAGAGCTCCAAACACATGCCAGAAACACTGCTTTGCACGTATTGCACATGCTTTGTGGACTATTCAAGGTACAATTTAGTTCAGCGCAGGAAAAAATTAAACTACAGTCCTATACAGTATTCAAGTTTATTTTCAGTCCTCAACAGCAGAGTTTAAAGGATGTTTTTCTGCCCTGAGGTGAACCATATATACACTGAAATATATAGGCAGACAAGTCAACTTCCCAGCTTTTTCATGTATATTGCTGATGATTTTAGAGTATGTGCAACTTTTTGATCCAGTCTTAATAACATTCAGTACTAAACACTTGCAATGATGCAAGTACAAGGGCTGATATAATTTCTTCCCCTTGTTTCTTTTCCCCTCTTCAAAACAACCTAGGAGCAAAAAAAGGCATCCTATCACTGCAAAACCTGAAATATTTATGGCTGGTGTGGTACAGTATATTTTCTTTT
>VWZY01004379.1:0-61830 GCA_013399075.1 Chloroceryle aenea
GTATAAACGGGTCCCCGATGGACACTGCGAACGCTTGGTCCCCTCGCAGGCAAACTTCACGTCAAACCGCTGCCCTTGTAAACCAACTGCAACTTTGTGTTAGTTCCCCCAACTTCCACCCAGGCCTTTGTTTCATCAACAAGAAAGAAAATGGACGTGGCAGTCAGCTGGCTGCCTTCACCTGGCAGAGGTTTCCCAAAAGGGAAACGTGTGGCACAGGCTCAGGGGCACCGGCAAGGTGTCACCTAAACAAGCCTCAGGCCAAAGCCTGTGGATTTTAAGTTGGTCAGTGGCCTCCCAGGTGTGACAGAATTTCCTTGCCGCAGAAGTCAAGGGTGCTGTACAACACACTTGTTCCCCATCCTTACCTGCTGGGAGTTGGGACACCAAATGGCCTAGTCTGGGTGCACTAGGAGCCTAATTAGCATCGTAAACCTACACTAAAATGAGCCTAGAGTGGCATGTCCTGCAAATAAATCCAGATAAAATTCTGCATTAGTTCAAGTGTGGCATTGACTTAATTGTACGCACAAAAACACGCTCGTTCTGCAACCGGACACCACTTTAAAGTGTCATCCTTTTTCTAGCGTGTGTCCCTTCACTTCTGTGTTGGCTGACGGATGCTGCTGACTGAACTACAGGTTTCCCCATAGAGGGGCCCCTGTAGCTTGGCATTCTCAGTGTATTTGGACTGTGTGTACTTAGTTGGAGAAGGGGTCAGGATTTCATACTGAGGTACGGAGTTTTTCAGCATATTTATTAGTGGGGTTTTTGTTTTCTTTGGCCTAGGGGATGTTTGCAAACTTAAATCAATAATGTAAATATATTGTCTTACTGTATTCAAAATTACCAACACGCAGATACGAATCTGTCTTACAGAAGCATGTTCTTAAATCTGTATGGTTTGGTACTTTAGTTAATTTTGCAATATGCACAAGCCGTAGTCCAAACAGAAGTATGATATCTGACAGCAGGAGAGAATTTAAGGTTTGCCAGCCCTTCATACTCTGACAGATACTTGAAAATCATGCTTTGTTCTTTCAGCTTTGACTGTCACTTGCCATTAATTGTCAACAGCAACGCAGATCTTAAAACCAGGGGGTTGACATTATTTTCTGTGAATGGATAAGCACACTGAAACACGGGGGGGATGTTCTGCACTTGAATCATAAAAATAAAACAGTTAACAGCTCGGCAGCACTGCGAGAAGGAAACATTTTTCACTTAACTGAATGGCAATGACTCAGGAGCTACATAGGGTCACAAACTGTAATGCTCATAATATACACATAGCAACTTGCACTGGGGTCATCAATAACTCAGCACGTCAACGGATCCAGATCGACAGCTGGGATAACTCAGTTGCTCCACTGGACCTTACTTGAGCTGACAACTGGGCCTGAGTTTCCCACTCGCTGTCTGTGGGAAGCTGGTAGGGGCACGCATTTTCTGAACTCTGAATTGCAAAAGTACTTCCACTGCAGGTCAAAAACTATTGAAATCTGTTACAGAATTATGAAACTGTGCAGTGATCTGCATGAAGTGACAGATACTGGGACTGCAGACAGTAACTGTATCTTTAGTCGTGCGTTTGCTGTGTAGACCATGACTGAATAATAAAACATCCTACTGAGTCTAATGCTGTTAGACTTTTGATGGTTCTGATAGTTTTATATTTCTAGGGGACTGTTCTTTGGTTTTAGCCACAGAAAATAATAATTTTCAGTGCTATCTCAAATACACTTATTTACCAGATTCATTTTTTTCTTCTGTTTTGGAATTTTGATGACATTAGTTGCTTCAAGCAATTGGTAACAAAGGTCCAATGTAAAAATGTTAAATTCTAGGCTCTGATTTACTGAATAAACATGAACTTTAATAGCTAAAAGTGATCCTTAAATATATATTTTTCTACCTTTACCAGTAAATATTTATGTAAATATGCTTTTTGACTAGTTTAAGTACAGTAATATTGTAGAATAGGACAAAATCAGATTGCTGCATTGCAATGGGCAAAAAAATATTTTCTAAGTTAACTGAATGACTAAATTTCTTAAAAATCACATCTGTTTAAATTATTTGATTTGTATTAACATCTGGATTAATCATTACATTGCAGTGAATCATAGAAGACTGCAAACTCCCATTATGTTTCTGATTTTGAACATGACTCTTTTCTCTCTGCTAGAATCCGTAATGTTCTAATGTTATAACAAAACCTCATTTAAATAGCTGCAAGAACAACTTAAAATGTATTTTAAATGAATTTTTGTAAATTGAAATTGTTAATTTTGTCTTCCTCATGCAGCTTTACAAAAAAAAGAGGCACATTTTTCAGTTTTGCCTGTTCCAAAGCTGCAGGAGTTTTGCATCCATTTTCTGCTAACAGTTACCTTATTTTTAACCAGTATTTCAAGAATTTTCTGCTTTCCACTTTTTAACATGTGCAGGTTTTAAGCATACATTAATTCCTCTTGTGAACGGGATGTCTTTTGTGGCCTCGGCTGCAGCACAGCATCCTCCCAGTTTTCCAGCACTACTGAACTCTATTTTAGAACTAAATTCATCATCTGGTACTGATGATAAGAGCTAGGAAAATTCAGCAGTTAAAATGCCACTGTCCAGGTCTGGCTTCTTCAAGAAAACAGACAACCTTTGCAGTGTTCTTGAATAAGGCAGTTTCAGTGACGCTATTTTGTCACTTTTGCTTATGTGCTTTTGTCACCCCCAGCTTCTGTGGGTTTCTTGAAACAGTTTTGTACTTTTCTGTGACTAAAAAGAGGCCAAGTTTGGGGCTATCGCTGCTGAACTGCAAACCAGTAAACATTTTGTTCTCTCTTTCTGTAAGGAAAGAGATTAATTTAAAGACTAATTTTATCCTTCTCTCTAATACACTGTAAATTAAAACCAGGGTAATATTATGAAATTAAATTGAAAAGCAGCATTTCCTTTCTGACCTGAAACTTTTATAAGCCCAGCTTAACTTGTAGCATTGGTTCTCCCAGCCTGTCCTTCATAACTACGAGTTTAATTATTTTCTTTCTGGATTTTGACATTCTCTTCAGTCAGACTTCATCAGCTCTCCATCAATTCATAATTTTAGAGTAAACCTTCCCAAAGAATGCTGAAGAATTCCATTTTAAATGTGTGATACCTCAAAGTTCATGATTGTATGTTATAAATTCTTGCTAAGGCAAAGGTCCCTCGCTTTCCTCTCTAGTCAGGTAGAGCCTGTTAAATACTTTCTGGTGCTAATCCAGTTTCAGTTGTTGATGAAAGACTTTGAAACTTACCCTGGATGTGAATGTCAAAGCCTAAAATCTTTTGATGTTTTCTTCAGTGATGAAAAGATATCTCTAAAACAGAACATAACAATTCAGCAACAGTAAATTCTTCTATAATTTAGTTGATAGGCTTGATCATGGTGGTTGGAGTACACAGACTGACTCTCCTGTTACATCTGTATATTCTTTCTGTTGTATATAGGATAATTCAGGTGCAGTTGAATACTTTGGTAGAGAAACAGAAAAAGGGAGAATACAAAGGAGCAAATTGTATCTTTTCTTCTTCTCTGTGAAACTTAAGCAAATCTCTTGCTTGAAAAAGGAGGTGGAATTGGCAATTTTAATAAGAAACTTTTTTCTTTCAGCTATTAGTATAATGGCAATAATTTAAATGCTAGAAGCTCAAAGATATGTTTGGCATTCACCTTTTATTTTCATGAAGAAATCTCTAGGGTAATTTATTTTAAAAATTACATTTTTAATATTCTGTTTTGAGGCCCAGTGTTGAACAGTGAAAAATAAGAAATGCACCATAAATTATATTTGAAATCCGGACTATTTTCTATTTAGGGTTTAAAGTTTAAGCTTCACTTTTGTTTTTCAGGCCACTCTGTATATCAGGCTGTGAAGAATCTGCCTGAATTCAGTTGACTTCCCCAGGCCAGACACCATCTGCCTGTTGTAACAGTTTGGATTGCATTCATTAAAAAGTAAAGGCAGATAAATCACTGCTCAGCAGTCACCCTTCAGAGCTATTCCTTGTGCACTTGACATGCCATCAACTAGAAGTGTATCAGTTTCACTGCTTTTGAAGTAATTTGATGTAGGATCACACTGATATATGTGTCCATTTTTTTATTTAATTCTGTAAGAGAAAAATGTTTATTTAATGTGCTTCCAATGAAATACAAAGATGAATAAATGACACCAAAAATAATCACTTTGGATACCCACTTTGCCTGTGTTCCTTTGACTTTTCTCATTACTTATTTAGATTTTTACACTATTTGCATTTTGCTCCCAGATCTTCTACACCCATTTAATGCCAGTCCTATTCCCCTAGAAGGAGAAGTGTTATCCTCTGCAGATGTCATGCTTTCCATGACTACATACAAGCCAGAAGTATCTTCTGGCACCTCTGCTCTGATCAGCTAATTCAGAGTTGCCAAAAAGACCACCTTCTCTGAGAAACTTTCACAAACCTGACCAATATTCTGGAAAATACCAGTTGTCTGCCTTCCAAAAAGTACATTTCACTCAAATGTGTTATAAATAGAGAAGAAAGGAGAGTACAAAACTTAACGACATTCCCTGAGATGTCTTTTTAACTACCCTTACTGAAAACTGGTCTAATTAGCTTAACATGTTTAATAGCAATGTCCATCAACAGAGAACTCAAAGAAAGAATAATGGATAAATATTACTCAGCTGACAACTTTTAAATTACATATCAGGGAGCATAGATTGGAGGTGTTTACCACAAGAAGATTTAAGCCCGATGATTTTTCTTCACTTTCTTTTTCACATGAAGAGTTAGCATCACTTTTTAGCCCCACTAGAAGAGTCGTTAGCTTTCACCTCCCACAGGGACCAAGTATTTTTCCTATTGAGTTTTTCTTCAGTCAGAAATAAATCCCTAGAAGTCTGACATGCAATATTATTTTTCCTACCTCTTTGCCGATTTCCTTCAGGTTATGTTAGCTCTGAAATGCTAGGTGATGTGCTACAGGATGGTCTGCTAAGCTGTGCATCTTTCCACCAATTTTCTAGCCTTGGCTGCAGAGGAAAATGAGTGATCCCAATTTGAGATATCAACCCCTGCAGCAAAAAAAATTAGCTTCTTGCCGGTGTTTCTGATTGTCATTAATCCTCAGCTCTCCTAAAGCAGTGAAGGAGGCTAGCATGGAAAAATGCCCACTTCTTGCCTGCACTCCCTGTGAATCTAGGAAAACAAAGGGATGTACATGCATCTTTGTTAAAACCTATTAGACAACTGATCACGTGTATATCTCAGGCCAAAACCACACAGTTAATTATGGTTTTTTAATTAATAATAACCAGTAGGTGATAAACAAGTGGGCTGCCTGCCAGCCAGTTGATTTGCCCCAATGCATCTGATGATGGATTACAGCAAACTGAAATCAAAGAGAACCAATAAAGTGGCAGACAAGTCAGGTTTCAGGTTAGGTGAATTGATTGCTGATTGCTTGAATCTCATTTCATGTGACAGAAGTCAAGCCATCACATTATTGTTATAGGTGAATGTGGTTAAAAAAAAAAAAGAATGGCAGCTATAGCAGAGCAAAAATTTAAATATCACTTTTCCTGTGCATGGAATCCACCTAGGGAACAATAGGAGTGGGTTTTAGTTGGCATGTATTCTGAGTTGAGATGAAAGAAGAGGGGAAAAATAAGTAATTTTTATTTATGTCTTTTACTATAATAGCAACTAAAAGTGTTTAATAAAAGAACATTTCAGATAAAATAGGAATAATTCAAAACAGGCTGTAACTAGAAGATTTTTTTTCTGTGCAGATTTTCCGAAGTGAAGAAGTTTTGTTAAGTACCAAAAGGATCATACAGTCACCTGAGAATGAAGTAATGGAATTCATGCCAAAGAATTTACCACAAGTGATCCACCTTCTTTAGCAAGCGGACAGAAAATCATTGCTCTTCAAAATTCTGTTAATTTAGGATCTAATACGAGCTATCAAAAGTGGGACCCATAAAGTTCAACTAGCTCTTTTTCTGTGGAAAAAAGTGACTGAGGATTTTCATGTCAGTTCCGTCTCAGCAAAGAATAAACACTCTTGAGAACGACAAAATCACTCTTTAGTTTCCATCATTACAGAAACTCCTACATTCCTTTTGAGTGCACAGAAACCTTTCTGAGTAGGACTCTATGCTGTGCTATTTTCAAATTTTCAAACGTTTTTTAAACAATAATAAGAAAAATATAAAACCCTCTGAAATTTTTCCAGATTGTATTGAGAATCAGTAGCTTTCTGAAGGTACCTAAATAAAAAAAGATGATTTAAAAAAAAATTCTTGCTGCTGTAGCATAGACAAAGGAAAAATACTTCTTTAGAGACTATGGTGAAGTATAGGAATTACTAAATCCTTTTCCTTTCGGCTAGTTAACTGCAAATTTTATTCTTAGGAATGTAGGTTTCACTTTTTTTTTTAATATCTTGCTATATAGTGTATAGAAGAAAGCCTCAAACATTAATTATCCATTAAGCTAATAATTCTTTTATTAGCTTAGAATAGTTTTGCCTTCTGGGAACGATAAGATTAGCAGTTTCAAATGTGATTAAAAGGAAGTGGTAGTTTACAGAGTGAAAGATACTGTGTATACTTCTTTGAATGTAAAATAACAGCAGTAATTATTGCTTAAATAAATGCAACTTCAACCACAATTTTGTAAATAAACAGCTGCTGATACAATCTTTTTCTTTTCCTACAGAACATGCTTTCTTCAAACAGTGCCTGACACAAAAATAGTGCGGGTGTAACGCTTCAGGTTAATAAAACTAAAAGATAGCATCTGTAGCTGCAGCCTTGCACAGAGGCAAGATGCTGCTCTCTGCTGTAAGAAACTGCTCTGGAGCCTTAACATTAAGACAAACTGTATTGTCTGTGGAGAGGAGAAGCCCTATCTGGTTTTCTACGTCCACCCCAAACTGCTGTCTGAGCCTGTTGTTCAAACAGAAGTGTAGGTAGAGCTGGTTGAACAAAAGGAGGTGCCACTCTGTTTTTCTAGACACAATGAGGCTCCTACCTGAGCTCACGTAGTGTACCCTAAGTACTGCAAAGCTCAGAAAAATGCCTGGTTTAAGCTGAAAGTCACATCTCTGTCACCAGCACAATTCTAACAGAATTAACCCCCTAAAAACACAGAATGAGCCATAACACAAATTGATTTTTTTTGGAAAGAGCGTAGGATAATGTTAGCTGACACACTTGGAAAACAGAAAGCACTGGAAAACAGCTCTCTCAAGTTTATCTTTGCAGATAAGCATTTTGTATTTAATCTACCTAGCCTGAATATTAGCAAAGGTTAAGCTTGTTGCTTTTCAGTGTGCAGTGATGTTCTTTATAGTAAATAAGGTTGCTGTTATGATTTTTAAGTACCTTTACATGCCTATGGGCTGTGGCTCCTCAGTATTGCCAGTGATGCACCAGCTTCCAGATGTAACAGTCCCTTAGTTACCATCCAGACTGATGGCACATTGCCTTTATACAAACCAACTACTCAATGCTGCCATTAAACAACTCGGAGGGAAACATAAAATTGCTGTTCCAAGGCAGCTCTTTGCCTAAAGCTGTGGTAGGTGTGTGCTTTTTTAGATTTAATTTTATTTCCATAGGAATACATTGATATTGAATGCTGCCCTGCTTTGTACACTGAATAAAAATATGCACACTGAATAAAAATATGCTCATGCTTGACATGAGTTGTTGGTTTTTTTCCCACAGTATGTTTTTCAAATTGGTCTCAAGTATTTTGCTGATTTGAAAGACATGTTTGCATGTCTCTAGCATTCTTCCTTTGAGAGCCATCAGGAGAAAGAGAGAAAAAATAATGGTGTACAAGAATATGGAAAACTCTACCTAGCTGCAGTTCTTCGGGGGGTTTTTCTACTGTAAATGTAGTTCAGTTGAAGGCACATACTCATTGGTATGCTCAGCTGGTTTGCAGTGCTACAAGTAAGTGAAACAGCTGTAAACCTAGCTAAACTCTCCAATTAAGCTGAATTTATGACATCTTTACAATACCAGTGCAGAACAAAGCAGCTGGAGACAACAAGTAATTCTGATCATAACAATCCCTTTTTAGGCTTTATTTGGCATTCTTTAGTCAGGCAAAAGTTTGCCAGTTTGTCCAAGATTAAATTTAGAGGCCTCTGAGAGGCCTCAGAAGATTAAACAAAATTATACCATAGAACATATGCTCATAAATGCATAGTCTTTGAATGTTTCTTTGTAACATTATATTTTGAGTAGATTAATCCAATTTGGGTGAACTCAGAACTCTCAGTGATTTCAATAATTACCAGGATTGCACTTTAATGAGTTTTGCCTATGATGTTTTGTTGTTGTTTTTGTTTTGTTTTGTTTTTCTTTTACAAAGAACTAAACTGATTTTTATTTCCAAAATAAATTTAACAATTGCCTTCTGCCACAATTTTTACACTTGTGAATTCTATGTGTGGATGAAAAAGCTTCATTTGCCCTTAGCTACAAGGGTCTTGAAATACAGTCCCAAAATCTGTATGTTTGTATAAAGAAGCCACAAGCATTAATATCTTGACATACAGTTCACAGCCTTGCTGCTTTTCTTTGAGCCTCCCAGCATAGAGAACAATTTGAAATAATTATCAATTAGTTTTTTTTATTCTCCCCCCCTGCATCAGTTCTTTATCTGTGAGTCAGTTACCACCAGTAGACTCAAACAGCACAATTTGGTTGTTCATTCAAAATAAAACTTTCCTTTTTGATCTTGTAGGCTACATTTGGACCTATCAGTGTAATGTTAGGCTTAGTCTTGGGTCTGAGAGCAAGAGGCACTCTACATCTCGGGTAGCTGTGGCTAAATTCTCCCTAAATACAGGGTGATCCACTCAATCCCCTCTATAGGGGACAAACATTGCCATGCACCATCCTGTACCTGTCTCTGAGCAGTGCTGCAGTAATGACTACAGAAGATTAGTCAGTGGGGCTGGAAGTTAAAGGCCTGAACAAGAAGTTGCATGCCAAAATTAGAAAAGCTCAATAGTCAGACAAGACAAGGAGACTGGTCCATGGCAGGATTGTTTCTGAGGTTTATTTTGTGCTCCAATTAGCCAGGACCAGGGTCCAGAACATGGATCTCCCCTGTGCATGGACACTGTCCTTACCACTGACCTACAAGATCAGCTGGTTGTAGTTTTCTTTCTAGTCCTGAATCATGCTCTGTCTGCTACAGCAACACTATTTCAACAGGCAGAAAAGGAAGGAGTTGTCTCTGTGTGTCCACAACCTGGTGGCTGGGACACACTTCTGAGAGGTGGGGATTGCAGTCTTCAGCCCCAAAGTTTAAGGAGGAAAGGGACTGAGGATCCTTCTCCCAGGACAGTTTTACTCACCACAGATGTATCACACAGAAGAGTAAGTAGAAAGCACCGGTTGTCAATCAGGGATACAGAGTGTGGTCAACAGGAGCAGCCCTGTGCTTCAGCCATCATAAAAAGTTATTTTTGTTTGTTCCTGCCATAGTTTTGTTTAGACAGTATCAGCTGCCGAACTAAAATGTTCTCATTTTTTAAGCAGAGCTCAGTATTACGCTGTCTGGCACTCAAAAGGTTGCTTGATGTCAGGGGGAAAGCACAGGATAAAATTTATTATAACTTCCATGAAACAGTTTCATTTCAAAATTTGACTTTGTCTTACTCCAGTGGGAAACAGTAGTACAACCAAATTACACCAGCAAGTAAATGCCTACAGGTCAGAGCATAAATTTGTAGTAGAATGTTTTCTTTGTATAGCTGGACATACAAAAGATCTGAATTCTCCTAGCAGCAGTGTCTGGATCCAGAGCTTTGATTTAGATTAGGTTCCTCTAGGGACACTTCCATACAAATATAAACCTAAATTTAGCAATTAAATGGGAAAGGCTGCATTTTGGGCCCATAAATACCTACTCATAGCAAAGTACAGGATTGGGTTTGAAAGTCCTGTCTTTGGGAAGATTTGATTCTAGATTTTCAGTTCTAACACTTCTCTGATAACTCAAAGTCTGTAATGTATAAGTGTGCTGAAAAAAGTCTGACTGAACCTATCAGGGATACGTATTGCTATATACATAACTGATTGGTGTGGTTTTATACAGCATTACCTGTGCTCTGGCATATCATAAATCAGTGGATCAAGTACATGCATTAATATCACAAATACTGGGTTTGCAGTATCAGCCCTGATTTGTCTTTTATCTGCTTAACAAATCTACATATAGACACACAAATAGAAAACTTCTCAGGATGCCTCTTGAAAGCCATTGCCCCCAGCAGATGGATCATATAGCTCCTTTTCCAAATCTAAATGAAACTTTAATACTTTTTTTTTAATGCATTATGAGCACCATGTGATCCCAAATATTCCTCCAATCCTTAAGGTTTAGTAAGTGTCTGAAAATTATTAAAGTTCTCAGCCTGTACCTATGCAAAAGCCAGTGGGGATACTTTGCTGATGGCTAAGATTTCCACTCCCTAGTTAACTCTTCCTCCCATCAAGAAATACATTAATAGATTTTATTGGGTAGTTTCTAATCACTTGCAGTAGTTTTCATATACTTGAATTTTCCTCTCAGGTGCAAAGAATCAAAACTACAAATATAACTTAAGACATAAAATGCCCATGACATCTAATTTGGTGTCTCAGAGACTTGGAACTAAGCAACATGCTTAGAAGTTAGTGAGATATAAGTTTAATACACATTCTTAGAATACATTTCTTGTAAATAAAGTTCATGTTTGAAACACAACCAATCTTTCTTGTTACTCGAAGGCTACAGTCTGCAAAAGAATGGGAATCTTTTCTGAATTCTGTAGGATTAGTTGCAACCTCAGCATCTTTGGAAACCAGCATCTTCACTATCTAATATGTTAAATAAATACAGCCTGCCCTTTACAAGGTGTCTCGTCCCATTGACTGCCAACTGAAGCACAGCAAAAAAAGTCAAAAAAAAAGAATCCTCAATAGCTGTGTGAGTAGTGGTCCAGAGATCAGTAAATTGTTTGGCAAGGATAACATGGACAGAGCTCTAGCACTCATTCACATGTCAAACCAAAATGCGTGGACGTGTTGCACAGCTGGAAGAGCAATTGCAGCTATTAAGAAAAAGCATGTGTTTTTCCTACAGGGTTATCGAAATGCTTGATTTGTAGTGTGTTTTAAACATGACTTTGACCACATTCAATTTTGCAGACCAAGGACAATGTAAATTTAATGGTGGCATTGAAGCTCTCCGAGGTCTCAGTTGAATGACGTACATTAGCAGTCAAAAACAGGTGATTAGTTCAAAATGAAGTTGTTTCATTTCAGTCATTTCTTCTGAAATAAGCAAAGTCAAAGGTGCTGCAGTGCTTTTGCAAGATTTAGTCCTATTTTTTCCCTTGACACATACGTGGATGGCTTTAGCACTTAGCAGCCCTTTACAAACAAGTATCTAGACATCAAAAAACTACAGTAAAATTGAAGAAGTCGTCATGATCCTCACTTTCCAGACAAGGTAAATGACTCTAAGACATTAAGACCAAACTGTTCCAAGATCTGAACACGTGCAGACATACTTAATGACAAGCAGGTGATGTAAGAGTTATCAAGACTGAGAACCTCAAAGTACTACTTAAGATCTGTGAAGATAGATGCCCGAGTCTGAAAACAGTTTAAGTTCATATTTCTTTTCCAAACATTTAAACCGTGCACAGTCATAAATATGTTTACAGACACTTTAAATTTGTTTTATTTTTTGATTTTTCTTTCTGTGAGATGAAGGTGCCTTTTTCAGTAGATTTGTGGTTTGCTTCTTCCAGAAGAGGAGTTACTTCTGGGCTAACAAATTTCCATTTAATAATGCATGAATTTTCCTCTTATGAAGCTAGATAGTTTTTCCATCACTTGTACTTCAGTATTTCTGAAACCAGGTGTTAATTTTCAGGGGGATAGGAGGTTTCCAAGCATCTGCCAGGACTAATATAGCAGCCAGCAGTAAACGCTGAATAAGCTTAGGTACAAAATCTATACCATCTGGTTTTGGGAGTCCACGGCCAAAAAATGTGAGGCCAGTTCCTTTCATGTCCAGAAATCTCTCCGCTCATTGGGAATTGTGAAATGGATCTTACCTTTGCATTACCTTTTAATTCACAACTCGGAGGAAGATTCAAATAATGGTCTTAAGAAAACATTGCATAACTGTAAAATGGGAAACTAAGTAATATGCTCAGGTTTCATAATAAGGCAGAAGAATACTACTTGACAAACTGAGATCAAAGTCCTTGCTCAGCCTCACAGTAGTCCAGTTTTCCAAGCTGCTCTTTCTCAAAGTTGATGATAGCTACCAGTGTTCAACACAGAAACAAAGTCCCTTAGAGAAATGGTCTCTTTAGATCTGTAAGTCAATAAGGACATACAAAATGAAGCCCTTTCAGATATGATTTAAGACCAAGAAAGTAAGGAATGAGTTCCATCTTGTCTGCCAGTGAGGAAATACTTCTGGTTCCTCCAGTGTCTGAAAAGATCGACTATGTTCTATGTGAGTTGTTATACTGAAAATTCTGTTAGAAAAGTAACTTAAGAGTGACTTAGTTCACAGACATGAATATCATGGCATAGATCTAGCTTGGGCCACTCTAGAGATACCTGAGGAGATCCAGGCAACAGAACTTCCAGTAAATTAAGTGTGGAAAAGGAGTGTTTCCTGCTATTTTGAAAGTCCAAGTCGTTTCACCCTGTCAGGCAGTCATTTACAGCAGTACGTCACTGTCTTTTCAAAGCCATGAAGGTACCAAGCTATCATCCCGTCCAAAGGGTCATTAATATCAATTAGCTTTTTATGTCTGGGTTATATTTAAAAAATAATATAAGAAGAAACCATGCAATGCTATTTTTCTTTTGCTATCATCACTGCTTTTAACACACTGATTAAATCATTGCTTTAACTGGATGATTAAACCCTTTTGAGAAGGGACTGCCATGTATTTGGCTAGAACACAGTATAATGCTTTCCCCAGTCCACAGACACTATCTCAATGCAGATAAATCAGCAATGATAGTGCTGTTGCATTCCTGGTAACCACGGGTTTCTCTGCACTGCTGTATAGTAAGATTGCCCTAAGTTCCATCCAGTAAGTCAGAAATGCTCTATCGTCTGATCTAGCAGCAGGTTTAACTGGAGACACTTTTAAGGATGGGCAGATGAATGCAGATCAGACTAAACTGAGTAAGAAAAAAAAAAATATTTAAAAGCTTGATGTTTTCTCTCAGCACTGCTCTCCATAAGTCTTAATGTTTTGAGGATTCATTCTGACTCCTTCATGGCTAGTAGTCAAAATATATTTTTCTATCCGTGTCTAGCAAAAGTAAAGTGATGATCCTTCTTATCATATACACTGCAATAGCATTTGATCAGAGATTCCAGCCAGAGGACATTCTGAATTAACAATTGAACATAACCAGACTATTTTATGATGCACTGTGAAATATCATTTCAGCAAAGGCAGTGATTTTGCTGTGTTCATGCCCTGAAGCAATAGTGCTATAATAAATCCCAAGATAGCACTCAATGTACTTTAAGAGAGAACTTTAGTCACCTTAAAAAAATGTAAAAGGCTGTGGTCCAAAGTCCCACTTATCTCTGAATGTATGATAAATTGTTGATCCACAGATAGAGTCTTCTCTACTGCATCCGTGAAGCATCTGTAAGTGATAACTTAGGCAACTGTAGTGCACTGATACTTTTGAAAGTGGCCACAAAACACGCATCAGAATAGTGACCAGTCACTGGTAACTGATGGGTGTATTCCAGAGAGCTGTTTCTTCACTCTTGAAGCTGTAGGCCCCACACATGTAGCACTAGTCCACAGACTGCAAAACCCCTTAAAGAACAGACGTGCCACAAAGTTCAACCAGATCCAACGGGCTTTCCTGTTTAATGTAGTTATTGATATCTTCCTGTTTGATTCTTTCTGATACTATGAAAGGTTCAGGGACTAAATAACACCCCAAAACATGGGTGTCTATTTCACATTTATGTGGTCAAGTTCCCAAAATTCACAAATCACTTTTAATACCAGAGAGAACATCTTTCAGTGAAAGCAAGTACACACACAGCCTCTATCCAAGAAGAAGAAGCAGCAGAAATTTTATCACTCACTCTTCTTCAGTGTTAACAGCCAGAGGGAATACACTCTGGAAATCAATTTTCTTTTACGGGAACTTGATGTGGGTAATTGCTTGATGTGTTCAGCTTCTGTATGGCCCAGATTCAACGAGACACTTAAAAGCATGGCTGACTTTATTCATGTGGGTATTTAGGTATGTGCTTAAGTACCTTGCTGAACTGGGGCTTATGTTAGGTCATAAGTATTTATTAGATCAAGCATCCAGGCTAAAAATGTCTCTGTTTTTCCTAGTTACACCACAGATGAGTCCAGTCACATAGTACACTTGGAAGTGCCTGCAATGAATTTATCAGGTGATGTTACCCGAGGCAAGGGAAAATACATTCTTGTTCTGTTGGAGAAACATATTAATTTACCTCCTCAGTACAGATCCTCACGCCTCTAAGAGGATGGATCTACATGGGCCAAACATCAAACATACAGGATAATAGAGTACCATTTTATTTAAATATTTATGCTGCTGTATCTATCAGTTTTAAGCTAATCTTATGCCCTATTGTATTAGACACCACAGAGAAACATAAGGTCCCTGCTCCAAGTAATTTACATTCTTAAGAAGCATTGCCTGCCAGGGCTAAGTAATCGGAGAGCCATACGTTTGCCACAATGAAACACTTACCAAGATAAATCAAAAAGCAGATAATTTAGGAAGGAAAAATTAAGTGCATGACTGCTTTTTTCGTCTTTAAACTCTGGCTATTAGCCCAGACATTAGCCTATCTAACCCACAAGTGACTAAGTTGTTTAGGAAACACAGTGATTCCAAGTATTGAGGAAATATCACCGAGCAAAGTTGTTGTATTTTCTTGGAAGAGAAAATTTGATTCAGATTGTGCTTAGTTTTCTCAGCAACCCCCTGTTACTGACTACAAACTCCGTGGCCCATTTTAGACACAAAGATGTGAAGACCCCGTGTGTTGTTTGAGGTCCTGTGGCAAAAGAGAAGACAACCCTTGCAGCTGTCAGCTTTTGCAGGCCCCACTAGAAAGGTAGAATTTGGCTGGGAAAACTGGCACCTTGCTCAGGCTTTGACAGTGTTTGAAACTCATACCCATTGCAAGTGAACCAAGGTCTTTTTCCTTCTCTACCACTGTGTACCTTTTCTCTGCATAAACTGCTGTATTGCGCTCTGCACTTTACTGTCTTGGCAAGAATATTTATAAAATCTTGAGGCTGTTACAGCTTAACCAAGAAAATGTCCCCATCTAATCAATCTATGCTTAGAGAAGAGCCAGTCTGTGTGTGCATGGCTACAACAGAGCCTGAGCACATGGGAAAGAGACCAGGAGACAGAAGAGGGAATTGCAATTCCCAAGGAGAGCAGGACAGAACCTAGGACACAATTCCTTGTGCAACCAAGTTTCATCAGTTCCATTGCTCACTTACTGCATAATTATCTTCCATGACTTGATTTTAATCAACACCACACTGCCCAAGCAATAATACATTGATGCTAACTTAGTGAACTGAAATGTCACTCTTCTTATTTTCATTCAGACTTACTGTAAAATTTCATTGGCAGTGTCAGTTCATATTATAAGGTTTATTCATGTCTTGGTATGAAAATTCTTTGCTGTTTGCAAAAAGCCACAGTAATATTCTTAGGGATTTTAAAAGTAGTTAGGTACTATTGACATCGACAAAAAGAATTAGAGCCCTGTTTGCTTTTTAGGGGGAAAATCATCATTAAGTTAGCAAAACTCCTGCCTTACATCTCACCCATCTTCACTGTGTCTTATTCCACTAATGGGATCTGTATGTAATCTAAACTCTAAGACTAGAGTTTAGACTAAGACTTGAGGAGAGGGAACACACAACAATAAAATCACAGAACAGAAAAAGAATGAAGCTGAAAATTAGGCCAGAAGATTGAAATCTGGACAGATTTAAATCATTCTCTGCTATTTTACTCATCTTGGTTGTCTGATAAACTACCAAGCAGGACAAAGTTCAGGAGACTTGATATACTGCATGTTAAGTCTTTGTTGTTATAAGGTGAACTCCCTTACTCCAGCTTGCTCTCCTCGTCTCCCACGCTTGTTGTTTTAATATAGAGGAAAGTTCAACTCCCCCTGCTTAACTCCAGTACCTCTTAATGAGGGGACTGTAACACTATCCAGTCGTCTCACCACACGGCAATCAGAATTTTGTTGCTTTGCACAGCTCGACTCATGTCAGAAAGGATGGTTAAAATTCACCCAAGTGCTGGAAACCCCCTCTTGAGTTAAACTGATCACATCTTAGCTACAGGAGGATTTTTTGGTTGGTTGGTTGTTTTTTTACATGGTCAAAGGGCAATAAGTACTATTTGCAAAAGTTTTTTCACATACCTGGTTCTTAGGATGCTGTCATCAGCAAGATAATTTACATATCATATAGTTAGAGACACAAGCAATAGAGCTTCACGTGCCAATAAAAAGAAACAACAAATACACTCTGATCATACGAAATGGATCCTTTAGCCTATTGTGGTTAAGAAAATCTCTTAGAGCATCCTAATAGATTATTTTTGACAGTGTGGGCTTTCCATTTACAAATGAGCAAAAAATCAGAACAGAAGGCTCAAGGCCAGTAACTTTGAGTCATGGGAGGTAATTTTATTTATGGGCAGCAGCTCTTGAACCACAACTGATGAAGCCTCCAGGACAAGCCTCCATGAAGGCTCACATGCACTTTATATGGTTATTGCAATTACTGCAAGAGAAACACAAGCAAACATCTACAGGCACTTGGCTTATGTTTGCTGTAGCTCAAGTTGTACCTGCCAAGAGTTTTTAGGCATGCTTTATTTTTTTTTTTTCTAGTATGTTGCTCCAATTAAACTGAAAACCAGACCCAAGACAATACTCAAACTGTGAGATTATTGTATTGCATTACAGGAAGCCTCCAAGTTTAGAGAGCTAGGAATGTCTTTGTGGTATAGGGGTAAAAGATTCCTGTTACCTCTGTTTACAAGACAGTTGTAAAGGAGATCACAAACAATTACACTGGAAGTGATAATGCTGTGGATATTTTTCTGTGTAAGTGAAGTCAGCACAAGGAGACAACTTTTAATAGTGGTGGCTCTATGTCCATGAAAGATTAATTATCTGGAGAAAACATGAATTACTTATAAGCAACAGCCCTAGAACAAAAATAAAACTTCTATTTTTAAATGGTGGTTCGTTTAAAGACCATTTAAAGATACATGGAATGACAGAGTAGGCCAGTCTGGAAAAGAAACCACCAAAGGAAAAGAAGAGTTTACAGAGTCATAAGGGGCATGGAGTTGAATAGGGGTCAGGTGCTCTCTGTTTTCTTCAGTGCAAACCCAGGAAGGCATCAACTGAAGACTGTAAATTCTGATGAAAACAAATGTGAGAATGTGGTTCTTCCTGCAGTATGGGCCATAGTGAATGTTGTGCACAGGTGGGTTTGAGGAGATACTATACCAGTTAATGGAAGAAAAAATCCATTAAATGCTACTAAATACACATAAACTACATCTGATTCAGGAAATCTCTCAGTGGGTGATAGTATAAAACTGGGATTCCTCAGGGCACACTCATATTTGCTTGCTCTGGTTTTGTTTTTCCTTAAGTATCTGTTTATGACTATTTTTCTCTACAAGACTTCACACACAGACTTCAGTTCATGCCTAACATCAGCTACCCAGCCACAGTAAAGGATGATGAAATTTAAAAACTGGGGAAAAAATCACAGTCTTCAAAGAGGAAGACAGTCAAAGGGTCAAAAGTAGACAAAACTAGATTATGTGGCTGGAACAGAGCCAAAAGAACCTCAAGAAGCGTGTTTTAACAACATCACCAGTCCTTCAAGGCATCCAGCTCAAGGTACCCAAGGAGATAATTGGTATTGTTCAGTGGTGCTGTTCCCAAATGGAAGGGACAGAACAAGAGAACACAGGCTCATCCTGCATGCATCAGATCCCATCAAGTTTCCTTCCCTAGAAGCTGTGAACAGCCAGCAGAGATAGGGCCAGGAAGAGCTTGACAATAAAGTCTTGTGACTTTCTGGGTCTTCAGGTGGAGAGGGTATAAATGAGAAGCTGAGGGGAGATATGTAGCCACAACCTCAAGGACTGAAGGACCCAGAAGACCTGCAGGGTTGTTCACTCAATGTATGTGTATGTCAGACCCCCTCTCTCATTA
Organism: Chloroceryle aenea; assembly: GCA_013399075.1. NCBI lineage: Eukaryota > Metazoa > Chordata > Aves > Coraciiformes > Cerylidae > Chloroceryle > Chloroceryle aenea. Next base: position 18,376 of record VWZY01004379.1, read on the forward strand.
TAAGTCTGGGACTTTATGAGCCACTTTGTGCAACGCAGATCAACCTCCCTACACCAGCTCTGCATTCTCCCTGCATACAGCATAATATGCATTCATTCTCTGCTTTAGCATTTGCCAACAGTTCTTTTCAACTAAAAAATCTAAGCACCTATTGGGGCCAGTCCATGCTGAGATACAGACTTTACAGACAGGCTGCCCATCATCCATCCCAGTTCTGGCTCTCTTGGCACATTTCTCTCTCCATAGTTGCAGACGTCAGGGCTTGCACTTTGAGATGTAGCACACATGCTGTGCTAAATTTTCCAAGTGTGGTGCAATCATCTATAGAATCATAGAATGCTTAGCATTGGAAGGGATCATTAAAGGCCATCTAGTTCAACCCCCCTGCTGTTATCAGGGACATCTTTAACTAGATCTGGTTGATCAGATCCCCTTCAACTCAACCTTGAATGTTTCAGGGATGAGGCTTCTATAACTACACTGAGCAACCAGTGTTTTATCCCTCCTTGTAAAAATCTTCCTTATATTCAGTCTAACTCTACACTCTTTAATTTAAAAACTGTCCTGTCACAACAAGTCCTGCTAAAAAGATTGGCCACATCTTTCTTATAGACCCCCTTTAAACATCAGCAAACCTGTTTTCAGAATGGGAGAGCCATGTTGTGCAACAGCTTCTGTCCATCTGTCTCCAAGGACAAGGCTACACTGCTTGTCAGGGCCCTGCAGGCAACCTCTTTCCCCCTGCTCTTTTGCCAGAAACTGGTTGCCTGTTCTTAGGGCCAGATCTTGAAACAACTGTATGGCCCTGGGACAGAGAGCTGTGAGAAGCAGATTTCTACCCTTCTATCGTTGGGAGCTACTTTTAGGCTCAGACCCTCACCCTTGATTCTTGCCTAAGTGACATTTTCATCTATACCTGAGCCTGACCATTGCCAGCTGGCTCAACTTCCCCGCTTGACCTTGAACCTGCCTCCTCTGTATGGGTGTTTCAGATGGCATGGACTCTTGGGTGACCCTGGTTGCTGTCACTGGACCTCACTGCTCCCAGCAGAGCCTGGATAACCATCCTGTGGCCAGCTGCGGCACGGACAGGCAGGCAGTCTGCAAGTTTGGCCCCAGGTGATCTTGGAGACTGTCCCAACAGGTGGCATCCCACAGCCTTGATGTCACTATCTGCTTTGCCCAGACAGGCTACCCATGAGCTGCCTGCGAGGCAGCTGTGTCAGGGAGCACGCCATGACCATGGTTTCATGTCAAAGGTTGTATAGACATATGAAAAGTGATTTACAAAGTTAAGTGAAGAGAGAGCTAAGTCTATTCAAATATCAGATACCATAATTCATCCTGATTAGCCTGGGATGATTCAACAGCTGTAACCATTTAGGCTACAATTCAGAAAAGCAAATACTTAAATCTAATGTTAGCAGGGGACTGCCAAGGAAAGGGAGGAACTGAAAAGAAAATATATCAAAATTTCAAACTTCATCTTGGAAACAGAATTCCAAAACTTCATTAAAATGCTAATGCTGAATGTATCAAAATATAACTCAGTTATACCGCAAAAAAAAAAAAAAATTAAAAAAATTTTTTCCAATTTTTTGAGAAGGATCAAGAGCACCCAAGATGGATGCAATGTAGACAAAACTTAGGTCCAAGATAAGCGATGAAGAAAGCTGTTATCCAGCACTGCCTTATCATGAAGGCATCTAAAATTTAGTGGTCACCTCTATTAAGATTTTTCATGGTCTTAAAGATCCCTAAGTGCCTACACATCTACTTTAGGGCCTGAACTGTGAGGCATGTTCTCGCTTATGCTCCACCACGATCCAGAGATAAGGATGTCTGTCTACAGCTGTAGACTATTACAGCCTGCTTCCAACACGAGCAGAGTGCTGAGGTCAGCATGTAGCATTGCATGGCCACCTGCTCCCGAAAACTTGGCCAGTGCTAGCAGCAGCCTTTCCTCTAAAGGCCCTGCCAAAGGACAGAAAAGAACACAAGATTAACATGGCCTGGATGAGTCTGATTCTGCCAGTGAGGTAGAAGACATGGACATGATTTTAGAAGGGGAAAAAATGGGTCAGCCCCTAACTGCTGTTGGGGCTCAGCCTCCGAATAAGCTGCATAAAAATAATCTGCATCTTTCAATTAGTCAGATTGCTGGTAGGACATGGAGCCTCATCTCCACTGCCTGACCAGTTTCCAGGAACTCATTTCTGCCGATGCAGTTCCTCATAACACATGAGAGGTTGATGTTATGCAGAACTGCCCTCCTGCGAGAGGAAGGGAAGGAGACATGGGGCCTATGAACACTGAGCCTGAGCATGTAACATGCTGTGGTTGTATTATTACTTTCCTCCAGTGTGTGCAGGCTGTGAAATAATGTTTATTTTTCACCATTCAACCGTTAGTGTAATGCAACAAAGTCACTGAAATGATACTAGGGTTGACTGAAGCCTTCAATGTGTCATGCCCTTTTGAACTACTTACTAATCACTGTTAGAAAAAAAAAAGTGGTCAGGTAGTGCCTTTCTCCTTCTTTCATTCACAAGATTAATTACTTGTCTTCAATAAAGACCAAAAGAGTGGCTCATGTAGATCTGGGTTCCAACTGGGATTGAGACTTTTCCCAGAGCCTCAGAGATGTCAGTAGTTGCAGCATAGTGTTAAGAGACATCACCACTAAGTGAGGATGCTCTGATAAGATCAGTGTATGAGGAGAAGCAGCTAGGTCCTCTTTCACCCAATTTGTTCTTATAAATTGTTTATTATTGTTAAAGTAAACATGTCTTAAGATAAGCTTTCTTCTAAAACCCTTTCTGTCAAAGGCAAAGTAGTAGTTAGTAGTCTTGGCATGCAACTAGTTTTTTAAGGCAATTTGTTATAAGCTACTTTTCTTGCAAGATACTGTTTTTCAGTGGCAGAGGGAAAGCTGACCACCCAACTTGCACACAGTTAAAAAGAGTGTTGGGGCTCAGCCTCCTAGGTGTAAGTCTTTGGCATTAATTGCTCTGTGCAAACGCAATGGCCAACCTCACACTCCTTCCCGGCTACTCTAAACAATCATTTCAATTATTTATTTTTTTAATCAGGTAATTTCCAGTACGTAATGCAATATCAATGTATTGACACCCATGTGTATGCTAAAGATCTGTGTTTTGTGTTATATGAACAGTATAGCAATATAGCTGCAGGCTCTGGAGATCTTCCCACCAGGAATAGTTTTCCAAGTCTACAGCTTCAGAAACTGAGCAGATGTGTAGTGTAATTAACACTAGTAGTAATTACAGTAGTACATTTTAAGGGGAGATGGGCACCTTAAAATTTAAATTAGTAAGGGGAAATTAATTGCTGAAGAGTAGGTAAAACTACTTGGATTATTTCTTTATGAAGCTACAGGAAAATTCAGTCAGACATCTGTGACTACAAGTACACCTGGGAGAAGAATCAGATAAGAATTCCATAGTGGTGACATGTAGATTACTTTTTATGTCCTCTTATGAAAAGGGGCTTCCTTCATAAACTACATTCTTAAAAATTGAGCCCAATCTGATATACCTGGTGTGACACCAAAAGAACCTGGTTTTGAAACAAACTCCAAAATACACTATTTCAATATCAGTAGGAAGAATTTAAATAAATGCAAATTTTAATTTCTTGAGGTTGTGACAGAGCTAATACAACCCAGACAGTGTCAAAATACAGCTGATATAAACTATCAGATTGTCCTTTGAGGGGATATTCAATACAAGTCATTCACTTTGCGCCTGGCCCTCATAACACACTACCTGGTTCCCCTATTCTACCCTTCTAGTTAAAAAGTTTTTCACAATATTCTCCCAAGCCACATTTTGTGTCCATTGACCCTTTTTATGTACTTTGCCACAAAAGATAAAATTCTGCCTCTGTCATCTTTGTAACTCTGCTTCTCCTGCTATTAGACCACCCTTTAGGCTTCTCTTTGCCAGGAAGAAACAAGGCCAGCTCCCTAAGCCCCTCCACAGAGGTGATGTGTTCTGGGCTCCCAACCAGTTTGGTAGGCCCTCTGGTCTCTCTCCAGTTTCTCCCTCTTGAACTGGGGCCACAACTAGACTATGCATCCCAGGTGCGGCCTCCCAAGCACCGAGTAAAGGGTAGTTATAACTTTCCTTGATCAACTAGCTGTGCTCCTCATAATGTAGTCCAAAATGCTGTCTGCCTTATTCACTCATTTGTTCTTCAGTAAAATCCCGTACTTGCCCCGAAACATAAACATCTAACCATTGTTTGAAATGAATCAGTAAAGACATAGTGAACCTATGCTGCTCTTGAAAGATATACCCCAGAGTCCACTGTTTCATGTTCCAGTGGTAAACCTATTGATCACAATAAATTATCATCACAGAAAATAATAAAATAGTTCAAACTGAGCATTGCTGAGCCAATCTGATACTTGGCACACCTTCAGAATGTACACTGACTTATTCTGCTGATCTATGTGACAGACTTCTGCTGCAAGAATGAAGCCCATCTGAAAATCAAATATCAATCTTTCTTAGTCAAGCAGGTCAGGCAGTAGCACAAATTCCAGGAACAGTGTGTGGTATATGCAGAATCTGTTTATCTCCAGAACAGTACTTCAAAGCCAGAGCATGACTTTCAGAAATATTGACATGCACCTCCACCCATCCCTTCAAAAATTCTCCCTCAAAACCCAAACCTTCCACCCCGGCCTGGATGAGAGATCTTGGCTGAAGGCCCAGCAGTCCTTGCAGTCTGCCTAAACCAGGCTTGGGTGGACCCTGAAATGAGATACAGTCTCTCTACTTTCGTTGTAAAGGCAATGGTTTAAAGATAAGCAGTGAAAGAGAAGAAAAATTGAGAGAATTGTAATCAGGCTGTTCAGAACTTCAAGAAAGCATAAGGGCTGGGGAGCGAAAAAATTAACATCTTTTTAGAATAATGAAGGGGTAAACTGAGAAAATTACTTTTATTCAAACACTAAGCATCATCTGCAAGGCATTTAACAACTTCCATTCCCAGTAGCTTCAGTGAGAGACACTGTACTTTAGCAAAACCATAAGCTAACTGAAACACTTAGCTCATGCTAAATGATCATATGCCAAGTATGGTGACAATGACTGATCTTGCTGCCTGAGTGGAATTATTCAATGTGAAATAAGTAGGTGTTTAAAAGTACTCCTGCTCTTAAGGACATGGTTGTGCACGTCCCTGACTTCTTGAGCTATGGCGCTGTTCTAGAAAACACTGTTACCCAGTGACACCTATCCCCTTGACTGCCACCACAGCCATCAAACCAGGAGCTTCAGCATCTTCAATACTGGAGCATGACCCAAGGGACATAAAGCACACAGTGAAGCAGCACAGACAAGGCCCTGGAGCTTGTACCTCTCAGATGGTTACAGTCAGGGAGCAGCGAGAACAGGATTGCCCCACGAAGCAGGACAAGTCAGCAGTCAAAGGTGACCTCAGCACAGGCCAACCAACAATGCCACCAACAATGCACTGTCCCAATGGGGTCTGAGCACAGCAAGCAGAGCCCAGGGCTGTAGCAAGGACTATCAGCATTCCCTAACACGAGTAATGAACCAGGGCAAGGGTCCACCCAGAGGCTCCCATCAGAAGAAAAGAAGATGGAGCTGGAGATAAGATATATGACTGACAGGTCCATACAAGCTAACTAGAGAGTGTGTCCAAGGTCCACTGTGGAGAAGTGCGGTTGAGTATCCCAAGTGAAGCCCATTGGTGCTATTAAGACCTGTCAGTCCCTGAGGCACTGACAGTTACCTCACACGGCCCTCATACCAGTATGAGGCATTTGACTGTGTAATAGGAAGATTTCATGTCAGACAGCAAGAGCAAGTTGGAAGGACAGCCACCCAAGCAGGAAGCACAAGCCATCAACCTGGCTCTCCTTGCTGATAAGAACTAAGCACATGCGCCCAGAGTGGCTGAATCCCATTTGCGAGAAATCATTAAACATTGTACTAAGACCAGCTGATATTAGTAAAGGCCTGACAATCCCTGTTGTCGACAGCTCATTCGCATAATTCATAGCTGCCTCCAATTATCTGTGGGAGATTTGCAAGCCGGACTCTCAGCCTGCGAAGGAGGTTCCACATGAGCAGGCGCTTAATGAACAGATTGGATTATAAACACGAGCTAATCTTTCCCACATGTACACCTGAAGAATATCACAAGTGACAGCTGTTTAAGTTTCAGAGGAAATTAATGATTCCTAAAGAGGCAAGGCTTATCAAGGCTTTGACTGGGCCTGATAACGGACAACTACCAAGGGGCAAATTGTTTATAATAGTCTATAAGTGCCTCATTCTATGGGTTCATCTCGGAAACTTTTATTGACATGGTCCCTTTTATTAATGTTTGGGCTGGAGAAGACTAGAACAGCTTTGTTCAATCTACTGATGATATTAGGCTACTAGGGCCTGTAATGAGCATCTCGTATCTTCAGGTCACAGTCAGTTTAAATGATTGGTACTGGGGCCAGGATACCATGTGCTCAGCTGAACTCTACATTGTGCCTGCGCTGTGCAGAGCTCACACACTTGCAGAGCCCATCTGAGAGACTGCTAAAACATTAACGTCTGTGCAGGGGGTCATTTGCTGCAGTCACTTTTGAGATCGGGGTGTGGGAGCGGGGTGGTGGGAAGAGGGCAATACAGGTTTACCGTGAGACTATGACCAACCTTTTCTAATAGACCACATATGGAAAAATGATGCCTCTTCCTCTGTCCCCCTTTGCAGAAAGCCTCTGCCCTTACATTAGGTCACAAAACTTCCTTTAGTCACCCTGGCATTCCTGCTTCTCCCCGGTGCATGTGGCAGGATACATTCTCAATTCCAAGGGAACTTCTCAGATCCTTGTTCTATTTCAAAGAAGGCATCATTAAAAATGAGCATCTACAATGGTCTGTGAAAGTGGCAACTTGGAAAGATCTTTGTTGAACGCACAGGTCAAGAAAAAGGAAATAGCTACAGCAAGTCTTTCTCCTCAAGCTACAAGTAATGCAATTCCCACTCAGAACTGGGTAGCTACAAGATTATTTTAAAGTTCAAACTTCTCTTCCTGATCAACGAGCACAAAGGAGCATGGAATTAACTTAAATTCAAGACTACAGACAAAACAAATGGATCACAAATAGTTTATAAGTGTTTTCTTGCATAAGAATAACTGTGATCCATTATTGAGTTCACTGCTGAAGTGTCTGGCCACAGCAAGGGACCTGTTCCTCCTGCCTCACTGGTATAAACCTGAACTGATTCAGCTGAAACAAGTGGATGAAGGTGATGGTTAAAATGAGGCTGAAGTCAGTGGAAACAGGACTAGTCCAACTTGTGTTTTATCAAAAAAACATGCTAATATTACTGTCTGACCCATTGCACTCTATTAAACCATTTCTGGATGTATGTCATGTATTCTGCAAATCAGCTCTTTCCCAGTTTATATTCATATAATTACACAGACTCTGCTTCATGAAGGCCTGACCCAGTATTTGTGACTTTAATTTCTCTGTCATTCATCATCAAAATTAGTTGGGGACTTCACTTAAAGCATATTGGAGACTCCAGCAACTGGATAAATCATTTCTGTATGAGTTATGTCTTGTGCTTTCTCTGGCTAGCACGGCATTTTTCCCAGGAATAGATATAAAGGAGGAGTAAATCACTGACATTGTGATTGGATTAATAAATAATGGATATTTTAAAATGCAGCTTTCAGGGAAAAAAATGATCTATGTCCTCACAGTGCACATGCATATACACACACATATAATTTCCTCAGTTTTATTTTAGGATCTTGCACGATTGGGCTTTTTCTCCAGATGCTGAATATCTCCTACAAAGAATGTTCTATTGTAACCATAACAATGTGACACTATATTAGGAAAGGAACTCAATTTGTAGGACATCTGAAATCTTAGTTATGATTTGAGCCTGTTTGTTTTCATGAGGCAAAGGCCCCGAGAACAGCTAGCCTAAGCAAATGTTGATAGCAGGTACTGCAACTGCCTTGGTCAGGCTGACTGTTTACTAACTTTCTGCTGGAATTCTCACAAAATAAAATTTTTGAACAGCATGGACAATGATACAAGATGTTTGTATCTGTATTGTCTGGTTTGTTTGAAGTTTGGGGTTTTTTTTGTTAAGGGTATTTCTGCTGCAGTACATGGATCCCTCAGTGGATAATACAACACTTTTAAATCAACTTTTAAGGCCTCTTTCCTTAAGTAACAAAGCAAGCATAAAGAACACATAGAAAGTGAATGTGTGTGTGGTGCCAGTTGGTTTAAGGCAGACAAGGCAAGTGCTGAAGCCATGTAGAACAGATCAGGCCTTTTCCTGAGCTGCACTTTGATTTTTCCTCACACATTTTTTTCTTCCAATATTCCATGAGTTTACTGAACTAAACCCCTGCTCCTTCCAAGGAGTCTGTATCCCCAGAAGCTGGAGACACCAAGCTGACAAGTGGGAAAGGTATTGGCGAGCCCCCAGCACGGCAGACAAGAGGAAGAAGTGAGGAAAGAGAAAATTATTTTCTTCTCACCATAGCTCTGCTGCCATGCATGCCATTGTTATCAATGGTATATCAGTACTGTCTTTAAAGCAACTTGGTTTATAATACGCCTACACACCACTGAGGCATTTCTTTCTGCTTTCAAGGACCACTGTTCAAATGCCTGTGCCTGATTCTCGAGGTCAGATAACGCTGGTTAAAGTCTTTCTATGACAGAAAGTCCCCCACAAAAAGTGGTGGCTGCTTCTCATGGATTCCATAGAAAGCATAGATCTGGGGGGGAAAAAAATCAACAAAACCCTTTTCTTACAGGACTAAAAATTTGATCACATGGGTCCGAGAGAGAATTGACAAGACTATGTGCAACAGTGCCATCTGATGGGCTTGCTCTAAAGGGTAAACAAGGTGACAGTCTGCAGACCTGGCAAGCTCTGACCAGGCCGAGCAAAATGATGTGACCAGCACTAGATTTGCTTAAAAGAAGGTGCTGTCCAGATAATTTTTATTTACATAGCCTTTTCCCATAAGCCTATATCAAACTACTTCTAAAAATAGGATTATAGGGTTTTTTTGATAAAGGTAAAAGGGTTAAAATAATTTCCATGGTGGGATATTTGATTTACTACCATGGAACATTTTGATTGAGACACTACAGTAAATAAAACATACAGGTCAAGTTGAATGCACTAATGAACTGTAATAGAGTTAAAAGCAGGAGACAATGCAGGGGGGATGAGGTCCACAGGTAAACAGCTTTTATCAATGAGCCAGGAGAAAACCTTAAATCATTATTTGTGCAATCTCTAAATAACACAAATACTGGAAAAAGATATAAATATTGGAAAGAAAAGACTTTTGAAACAGACATTCACCATTTGGGAAGTGGGGTTCAGATCAGTGTTCTGTTGTTCAGCATGGATAACTGAAAAGCTTTGGGAAACCATAGTACATCTTGTTAGGACTCACTTTATATTCAGCAAGAAGTCTGCTAAAAATGTTTGGAGATTATGATGGACAACTGGTTGAATATTAACTGACTTTTGTGTTTGTTTTCAACTCCCTAACTTAACTTTTACAAACAAAAATTTCTACTTTTCCCACAAATTGATCTCAAACAGTAAAAGCAATGCTGGACAATTGTAATGCAAAAATATTCTTTTCCAGAGACAAAAAACAAGATGAAAAATTTCTCTTGATTTTCTCTGGAGTTCTAACTCCTGTCTAGGGAATGTTCATGGCAAAAAGCCCTATTCCAGCATCTGTCTCAGAGGGTATTAGGTGGATGAGATAAGAAAGACCAGGGTAGAAAATAGGTTTGTGTTGAACCAGGAAAGAATTGTTTCATTTATAGCTGTCGGGGGGGAGAGGAGGAAATGGGGAATGATAGCAGGGGCAGAGGGAGTGAGATTGGTGAGATGTAGGCATCACACAAGTAAAGAAAGCTGCTTTTGGAAAACTGACATTAAATATGCAAACACTATGGCTAAGATATCTTATTGTACTTGACATTTTCTGGGTCTACCCATGTCAGTCCTTGATAGTAACAGAAGAGCTCAGTTCTAAGCCAGAAGTTGTTAATAACCCCATTTCAGAGGAAAGCTGACTTTGTAGCAGTACCTGGAGATAATACTGATAGAGTATTTAGACATTGGTCCTTATTAAATCCAGGAGCTATTTTTCAGTAAAGGCATAATAGAAAAGCTTCTCTTTTGTGTGTATTATGTGTGCAATTTAGTTATGGAAATAAAAAGGACCAAATCCAGATGTCCTCAGCTGACATGGGAGAGAACATGTCTAAGAAACACCAATGCTTGTGAGCAGACACAGGACAGAGAGGTATAATGCATGGTTATCTGATTTTAGTTCCATGACCTGAGGAAAGGTAGGAAGCAAATATGCAGCCCCTTATCTGTTTTTATCTACTTCTGTTATTGATCCCAAATCCTCTGGGAGCCATTCTACAATGAGTGATTGATAATCACGTTGATATTTACCAGTTAATCTTCTGTCTGGTATCTCCTTTGTCTGTAAGCCTAGGCCTGGTTATAGGCTACAAGGCAAGATGGAAATGTGAACTCCAGCCAGTAACATTGTCAGAGTGGCCCTAAACCTGCTAAATCAATAAAACCAGAGGTCGAGGCTCATAAATCTGTGTGTGTGTGTGTGTGTTTAGCTGCCACAATCCAACTCCTTCTGGGAGTCTGCATGTGGCCTCCAAATAGAGTTCCTGGCAGTTCATCTTTCTAGTCTAGAGGTACATCTGTGATAAAGCAGATTTAATGGGGAAGACCTCACAGTAGAATAACATAAACTGTATGTTTTCTTTCTTCCCTCTCACCAAAAAGCTAATATTCAGTTTCTCTCCTGCCCAAGTCAGATTAGCTTCCCAAAACAGCACTCACCCACTACAGTCTTCAGTATTTTATTTCACGACAAATTGAGCTCCGTGAACTAAACCACTTGCTTTTGGATCTGACTGCAATGGATGCTGAAAGAGCCTTGAGCATTTGCACTTGGAAAGGGACAAAGCTGTGTATTTATATTCAAGCTTTCTGCCTGTGTGTCTGAGTACATATGTGATCTAATGCCAAAGAGCAAAGTTCATCTATGAATTGCAAAACTAATGTAATGTGCAGTGCATATGGAAAGGAACAGTTTCATTTATGGAGCATGAAACACTGTGATATATGTAATCCTTTGGTTTTGTTAGCCAAGAGGAAAACAAATCTTGTCATTTTTTTTTGTGAAGAATCAATATTTTTAGCAGTTTCTCAGTAGAAATATTATGCCTTGTACTTTATTAGCACTGTTTTTTCAAATAACTACTGAGCCAGTCCACTGATTTAAAAAGAAGGCATTAGCATATTCTGGTTTTAAGTTCTGTTCTTTTTTAGCTATTCTACTTATAAATGTAATGTTTCACTGCATACCTAGCATAAACTCTACTGTGCCATGGGAATTTTCAACACATGAAGAATTCTTCTGAAACAGAGGCAAGAGTGAAAAGAAAACAATAAAATTTCAAACACATCAGAAGTAAGAAACATGGCAAAGAGTCTGTAGAGTCAACAGATTCAGCTGTAAAAGAAACTTTCCAGAAAGACAAGGCCATTTAAATTAAATCTTTACTTTGTAAGGGCAGTTTCCACCACAGCCTTTCTTTACAGAAGGCCGAGTCTGATGGACTGTTTAAAATTGCAGTGTCAGAAGAGATTTTTGAATAAAGTTTATAAAATGTAGGAAATTGGAATAGACTCCCCAGAGAGGTTGTGGAGTCTCCTTCTCTGGAGACTTTCAAGACTTGTCTGGATGCATTTCTGTGTGATAGACTCTAGTTTTGTCCTGCTCTGGCAGGGGGTCGGACTAGATGATCTTCAGGGGTCCCTTCCAACCTCCAACATTCTGTGAAATCAGAAGAATCAGATAATGTTGCTCGGGCTTTCTGAAGGAACACATGTACCAGTATGAAAACATTACATTTAATCTGTCACTTAAAATCAATCACATTCCTAAAGAAATAGAAAGCAACCAATGTGACACCATTTTTAAGACATCAGGGGAGATTTTAGGAATTATAGATCAAGAAGTCTCACTTCCATATGGGCAAAACTCTGGAAACTGTAATAAGATCTAGAATTAGTAGTCACATGGCAAGATTTGATTTAGTAAAAAAGAGTCAAAACTGCTTTTCTGGANGAATTTCTACTCCTGTTTCTCCAGTATTTGAAGATCATGACACTTGTGAACATATTTTTTTTATAAAATCCTGTGATCAATTTTTGTGGAGCTCAAAATTGTGTGTCCTTCCTTCCTTTCCTTCCTGTATTTAGGTTTATGTACACAGGTAAGGATCTNCAAGAAGTCTCACTTCCATATGGGCAAAACTCTGGAAACTGTAATAAGATCTAGAATTAGTAGTCACATGGCAAGATTTGATTTAGTAAAAAAGAGTCAAAACTGCTTTTCTGGATGGAAGTCACAGCTCAAATATTAAATGTTTCTCCAACGTAATTAGAGAGCACACAGACAGCTTTCCAGAAGTGTCTACTCTGCATTTCAGGCACAAGGAATAGAGAGGGAAATGAAAACTTCATTAAACCAATGTATGAATCCATGCTGAGTGCTGCGTGAAGATCTAACCCTTGAATATCCAAGTGTATAGCAGACTTAAAAAACAGAGTAAAACCAGCACAACGATGAAGAAAGGACAGATATCTTCTGACACTGCAGCATCACTGAGAGTCAAGCAGATTCAGGTTTAGGTTTAGGTTTTCATTGTGCTTGTACTTAAAACAGTCATCAGAAGAAAAAATAACCCCAGGACCTCTTGAGCTGTGGACAGGGGATGACTTCCCTTAGCATAGCAAAAGGGCTACTGGTAAATGGAGCTTGAAGACAGTTATTGAGTATCTTTCATGGAAAGAAAGGACAACTTTTCTTGATATAGAAGAGAAATAAAAGTCTGAAGTAAGTCTCTGAAGTTCGGAAGAGTTAAAACTCCAGCAAAAATGGTGGTTTAACCAGAGCTTTCATTCTACACCACTCTTAGCACTCATTTCTAATATTTCCCTCCCCATCCTTCAGGATTATCTTCTGCAAAATAGGGTTCTTGGAGAAACAAGGAACCACATGTGAAGATTTTGGTGGAGATGCTAAGCAGGGAACAAGGAACAGGAGTGGGTGGATCCTTGTTAGTGCAAAGGAATTGATCCCATGTGTGAAAGANCCAGTCTTGTGTCAATTATCAAGTGTTTTAAATTTAGAGATTTTCCCATCAACTAGAAACTAAATCCACTTGTTTGTTGCCAGGGAAAACGGGCGAAGATGCCATTTCTAAAGTGTGCAAAGACTTTGTGGTTCATTTCACAATAATATTTGTTGAACTTTTGTGGCACGCTTTCAGAGGAGGCAAGACAGGGCTGTGTAAGTCATGATTTGCTAAATAGTACATCCTAATCCTTCCTAGTTTTTGTTTATTCATGCCTTGCTGTGGGATTTACAGTGTTAGCTCATGGAAACAAAAAGAAAATCCCAGCAGATAGAGGAATGCAGCCTTCCAGTCCGCTGCCTGGAGACAGGTTTGGATATTTCTGCTAGGAGAACTTGCTTCACTTCTGACAGAAACCTGAATGCACAGGGAATGAGGAAAAGGAGCAGAAATGGGTGGTCTGCTTCTCAGGTACAGGCATGTGAGACCCAGGAGACCAAGCTTTGCACACGAGATGATCTTGAAATCAGAGGTACAGCCCAGCCAGGCAACTGAGGGCAAGCTTTGTCTTGCTCCCGAGAGCTCACCCTGTCCCTGCCCGGTGCCTCTGACAGCCAAAGATGCAGCCAGGTAGACACCATCTAGTTTCAGGCACCCCAGGGCACCTCTGAGCAACGTGACATTGAAGGGGAGGGTGAAAGCTGTGCTAGAAGTCTTCCCACAAGCTGTACCTCCTGCCTCATGAGTTTATTTCAAAGGTTGCTTTCATTCTCCTGGCTGAGCTGACTGATAAAGGAGCTCATTTTATTTTTTCTCACCTGCTCTGAAACAAGATCTGCTCCTTCTGAGAGCCCTTTTTGTCAGAGGAGGCTGTGTCATCTTTGCTTCCTCTTGACTCTCCCCAGCCATAACCTTGGTGGAGCAGGAGGAGGGAGCTGTGGCACTGCCACGGGTGGCGAATCCCTGTCCCACTGGTGGGTGGAGGTGTGGCCAACAAGGCAGCGAGCGTGTTGAAATCCTGCCTGCTCTTTTCCGCTCCGTGATCCTGTCAGTGACAGATTTGGTCTGAACCTCTGCTACCGCTGAGGAGGGCAAGGGCGAAGGGAGAGGAAAACCAAAGCCCTAATGAAGTCCGTATGCGCTGAAAACTCATATTTGATACGCCATAGAGGGAGATGCTGACAGCCATGATCTGTGCCTTGCAGGAAAAGATTTTGAAGAGAAAATATGCTGCCTTTGCAAAAGCTGGCACAGAGCCTGAAGAACTTTGGGCCTGTTTGACGATGACTCCTGTTAGAGAGCTAAGGAAGAAATACTTAGGCTTATTTTATTTTACTTTAGCGTATAGTTTAGTGTATAGCCAAGTGGGTGGAAGAAGAGACACATATCCAAGAAGGCCAGATTTCTATCCCTCCGCACGTCATGGTCTTGGTATGTGAATTTATGCAAGTCTGCTGTGTTCTGGGCACTTTTGTTTCTTTGTCTCAATTCTTTGCAGGTCTTGGGAAGCCGAGTATCAAATATTGTTATTAACTGAAGTCATTGATGCCATTTTTAGCCTTTGTAGGTCTATCAGTCCTCGAGAAAAGTCACAGTTTTTACAAATGTCTCCAGTGAAAAAACAGCTTCCTACGCAAGTTACTGTGAAGATCATGAGGTGAAACTCCATAAACAGGACAAATGTGGTTCTATGGCTGATACACAGGAGACAAAATACTCCAGCTGACTCTTCATGAGCTGCTTTGAAGCTACCAGGATAACAGGACTCAAAATCATGTATAATTCATTAGACCTGACTGTACCTCACAAACCTTGTTATGATCTCTTAATTTGAGGGAGTGTATATTCTTGATTCTAACACAGGATTTCAACATTTTGAGCTTCAGTAGAAACTTTTTTGGCTCAACTGCTCCAGTAGATTGTATATCCATTTCATACTTTTTTTTTAACAATAAGCATTACTACAGGTTGTCTCACTTCGTTATTTCTCTTCACTTATTTTTATAATACCAGACTCAGAGTTGAAGGACCAAACTTGCAAGCACACAATGTTTCTCTAGCTGGCATTATGTGAAGCTGCTGTTCTGCCACTGCAAACTGCAATACAAGTATTTTCACCCAGAACTGGACAAGCAAAAATGAATCCCTGAGCCCCCCAAAACCATGTTTAGCATTCATACTGTACCAAGAGTGGTATGTCATATCCATATAGTTTTAGTCCTCTTATTCACCATATTACCACAGGTTGAAAATGAACCCCAGTTACCACACTGCATTATCTGGTAGGGGAAATACCTTGCTGCTGTTAGGTTTATATTCCAAATGTAGCTTTTGCCTTTTGTCTTTGCCAATATCTCAAAATAATGTATGGAATTCAAAGAAATCAGAGACAAAACTTTTAAATGGAGACCCCAAAGAAAACAGCTGCCCATCTATGGTGGCACATTCATTGCCTCTGACAGTGATTTGTCAGATCCCCCTTCTTTTTGGTTTTTTTTTATTCATATGCCAATAAGGCACAAGCTTTTTGTCAAATTAAATGAAAACCAGGATGAAAGACATAATTCTGTACTTAGGAATGAGGAGCAGGATGTAATTATACTTTTATTAAAGCTAGATCTCATTTTAGGTTGTTTGAACTACTGTGACATTTTTTGCCATAGCACAAGAAAGAAATTGAAATTTATATCCGTCACTATATTCAGTGTAGTTTTTTATTCTGTATACCAGGCTGAACATCACTTTTAACTCAGGAGATCAGAAATAAACATTTGTTTTCAGCTTGGTTTTGGAGTGTCGGTTTTGAGTCACTAAGACAGAATTTTTTGTATTACTTGCCTTATTTTCTTATAAAGGACTAAATGTTAAATAGAGAACTCTCAGGATTATATCATAAAGTATATGTAATAAAAAGCCCACCTCTTCTCTCCACACTTCTACTTCATATCATATCCTCCCAACCATGATCTTGCACAAATTATATGCCAAGTCATGCTCTCTTCAACTTCAGTTCTTCCCTGGCAAAACCCAGGGCAATCTCAAACCCTGTTTTACCTCAGTACCATTTATTTCAAGTTTTCCTTCCAGTTTTTTCCTGTGTACAGATCAAATTAGATGCATTTCCATAATAATATTCTGTTTCTGGATGCAAGCTCATTTCTGGGGGGTTTTAGCATTAATGTAGTCACGCTTCATTCAAGGTGGTAGAAAAATGTGCATAAAAACTGTTGGATGAACATTCTCCATGTGGTTTTTTTCTTCAAAATTATCTTGCATTAATACCTTGAACTGTTACTGCTAATTTATGTTCTTATGAGATTTAGTTATAAGAACTATTTTGTACTGCAGTAGATACTATGTAAACTTTAATTAGTATCTACCTTCTCCATGGTACAAAATATGTCACTAAAAAAATAGCAGAGTATATAGTAATAAAAATATGGTAAGATAATTTCCACATTAAAACAGTATCCAAAATCAAATCACGCTCTTTGCAGGAATGTCACCAAGTAGCCAGTGCTACCTGGTTCAGCTGGTGAGCTCCCCACTACTGATCCCAGTCCATCCCACTGGGAATGAATGTCTACAGGCATTTGCAACTCTAGACCTGACTCCAGAAATATGAAAATTGTTATTTTGTGAACTAGATCAGAGTATCAGATTCATGTCTAGAACTGAGACAATACATTGTGGCAAAACGTTCCATTTTGGAAAACAGAAATGTAGTTGCCAAACTAGAGAGTGACAGAAAGTGGCAACATGAAGGTGTCTATTATCTTTTCCTTGAAGCATTCCTACCATCCAGATGTTTCTGGTGACATCTGTCTTTGCTCAGCAGATGAGTGTCATTGCACGGTCCCATCACCTTCTGCTGAGTAACTGAAAAAACCCCAACGCATACGGAGCTCAGCAACTCCCTGTTTACAGGAGAAAAGCTTTAATTTCAGCACTTTCAACTTGGAGTGCTATTTGGAAACATTTAGCTCATAAAAAGTCTTACAGTTCATGTTTTGACCTCATCATGACCTGAACATTTTGTTAACAAAGTACCCTGTTAATGTTTTGACCAAGAGAACTAATGTACTTGGAGTTGATTGTGTTGCCAAAGTGGTGCTTGCTCCTAAAAAGGGAAAGTTTTAATTCTATTTTCAAAAGCAATGTCTTACTCTTAACTATATATGGAAATGTCATCAATCAGTCCTGGAAACAGTGTGTTGTGCACTGCAGTGCATTATAATGGCTTGGGTCTCTGCATTCAGTGTAACAAATCTCACCACACCGTAGCTCGCAGCGGAAGTCCTTAGCTGGGATTGTTTTCCCTCTACTAGCTCGAGTAGATGTGAACATAACTTTTCTTTTAATCACTGTCAGTGAAGTATAAAGTAACAAGGTAATCAAAAGAGGGGATGATAAACGATGCAGTCACACCCAATAGAATTCTTTGACTAATGTAGTTTTTTTCATGTTATTTTTAAGATGCAAACCACCCAAACCCTTCACTTTCCACAGGTGCTATTGGCTCATTTTTATTGTTTAATAATCATTTAGCTAAAAAATGGGTTCTAAACATTAATTATTAATATCTATTAAAAGGCTTTAGCAAGCAAAACCTATGTCCTTTCTTAAAGGAGTATGTTATTTGAGCATTAGGTCTGCCAGAAATGCCAAAAGGTGTTTCTGAAGTAGGCAGTGACCTCAGACTGTTTGGTCTTCATCCGTATAAACCAAATCCTATGAATTCCCTGACTAATAAACTCAGCAGTGATGAAAGTAGCAATCACCTGGAAATACTTTGACAGTAAAGAAAGGCAATAATTAAGAAAGGTTGGATTAGACAAATAAGAACCAAACCCTGCTAAAAAACAGAGGGCTTTGAGAAATCCTTCATGTGCAGTTATCATTTGCTAACCACTTCACTGTATTTCACCTGTATCTTTTAACTTCTTAGTAAATCTAGATTAAAAAGCAATATATACTCTGTATATTTTAAAATAGTCATCTTAACTCCCTTTTTTTTGTATGGAGCTCATCAAATATTTTGGTGGTTTTTTTTTTTTCATTGTTAGTCTTCTAACTTACTATTGTTTCCTTCATGTGGGAATAACAAGCACTTCTTCATCCTTTCAGAAGTGCATTTTAGGAATTCAAACAGTCGTAATTGATGGGGTTAATATGCAAAAGGGGGTTCTACAAACCCCTGGCAGAAGAGTTCTCATGACAGAAACTATCAGTCAAGTAGACAGGATGCATGAAAAAAAAAGAATTGAAAGAGGATAATAAATTTGTGGCTTCTTAAAATATTGCCAGCAAAATGCAGGACTGCTGAGACCTTGTCAAAATTAGCAGTCATCATGATGTAAGTATGTAGGATAAAATTGATTTTGTTGGTTACTATTGTAACTTATTTAGCTACAGGGTATTATTTCTGACACTTCATCACCACTTTCTTATTAATACAAAGGCTGAGCATTATTTGTGTTAAAGTTGTCACTCAGAGCTCTCACTTCCCAGAAGACTTCGGTTCCTTAGCAATCTGCAAATTCACACAGTTATTTTTATTTTGGAGCTTGAACTCTATTTGATGCCAGAGTACCAGTGGCAGATAAACAGAAAGAGACAGAAACCTTCCACAGAACTCAAACTATTGCTCACGGATTCCTAAATTTAAAGAATTTTAAGTAGGAAGCTTGATGATCTATAAGAGGCAGTTCACCTTATTAGAAAACAAGATATGCAGTTAGACAGACTTCTTTGGAAAAGTCTCTCCTGACCCCATTCCTTCAGAGCATTATGCTGTATGTTTCAGAAAGTTCACGTAATTAAAATGCTCACATTAAATACAGATTATCCTGAATTACCATAGGCAGATATAGAGCTTTAGGAGAACAATTAAATGTGTTTTAGATTTAAGCCAATCTCCCTTAACCAGAGTTTGTGGGAAATCTCCTCCAGTGAGCATATTTTCATGAACAGTCTAGGTGATGGAAAACAGAAAGTCCTTATTAAATCTGCAGACAATAGGAAGGGTGGAGCTTCAGACATACCAAAGAGCTCGGAATGATCTGGAAAGCTGAAGTTACATGAAAAAAAAAAAAAGGGAATGGGGGTCAATGAGGAAGAACAAAACTTGCTACAGTTAGCCAGGAGGAATCAGCTTCTCAGATGAAGGATGGGGTACAACTGCTTAGAAGGACAAGGATGGAAGAGAATCCCAGGGTTATAAAGCACTGCTGGCTGAGTATAAATCACAGGCCAAATGCTAAGCTAATACTTATAAACAGGAGAAAAGACATGCAGCAGCTTCTGTCCTACTCAGAAATAAAACCTGCTAGCCTGTTATAGTTAGTCTCAGTGTCTCCACTTCTCAATCCACTCTAGCTCTATTTTCTGGGATGATTTTTACTCTAGACTTCGCAGTATCTTCCTCAGAGGACGTGGAGCCAGTCACCATTAGGGCTGACACGCAGGGTGAGCATAATTTCTGTGGTTCCTCCACTTCTCTGCTGTACTCAGGCCCCACGGAGGGGACTGGGATGCTCATTTTGCATAGCTCTTGTCTTTTTATTTTCCTTTGAGGAGGTCGGCCCCAACCCCACATCTTCCGAAACATTTCAGTTCCTAATTTCTTCCAAACTCGAGGCTCACCTCCAAGACCTTCAAATGGGAAAACATTATATCACATTTGTATTGTCTTTACCTCAGCTGCTCTGCAGCACCACCAGGCCAAACATCCGTGGGACAGAAGGAAAGACAGAGGAAGGGATAAAAGGTCAGGTCTCCAAGTATTGCACATAACTCCTTGAAGAGAATGAAAAACTTTTAGAGCCATGATTTTCCTCGAGTTCAGGCTAGTCAGTAACCATCCTTATGCTGAAAAATACGTTGCACATCTATTGAAACCTCACATTTTCTTCTGTTGGCTTTTAAAACCCTTCCTTAGATTTTGCTTTTTAATTTTTTTTTCTGATGAGAACGAAGACATTACCAGGTCCAACTTCATTTTTCTCTATTCTGTAAGCTGCATGCCCTTCAGAAAGCAGAAACTAGCTAGCCACAAATGAATTATCACAGACTGCGTGGGGAATGGCTTAGTGAGGAAAAGCAGCCACTGCTCAAGTCCAGTATCCCCTTTTGCCTACAAAAGACTTCAAACTTGGATATTTCTATTGCAAGCTAGTAACAACACTGGTTTCAGTTCCACCCTCCAGACAACACACCACCTCCCTCAAGTGGTCAGCAAAATTAGGGTTGTGTTCTCTGCTTCAAGGGCTGCTTTTTGGCACTGCCCAAAGAATGTGTTGAAGAACGCACTTTTAAAACACATTATTAATAGATCAAGTTCAAACCCTTAGAAAAAAGAAGCCTTCTGGATGGTAGAAAGAGATAACAATCCTACAGAAACAAAGACTTATCTGGTATCACTTGGGCACTGATGAGAAGAAAACTGAAATAGCTGCTTTTTTGTGGATGGGCTCTAATAGCTTTCTGCCTGTGGTTACAGGCATTCAGTTACGGTCACTGCCACGGCAGGGATTGTATAAGCACATAAACTAATCCAAACAGTGGCACATTTGGAAAAGCAGCACTGTTAATTCTGATGACTTGCTCAAATCCTCATTGGAATAATTACAGTTTTCTTCTTTTGTTCAAAGTGCTCCCCATTTAGAAACAGTTCTTTTGTAATTTGCTGCCTAATATGTGCTTGCAGGACAAACTCAAACAATGCTGGGGAAGAGCTCACGGGAACTAAAACCAGAATGACATAAAATACAACAAAAAAGCAATAATGATGGTAAGATAAAAACAGAGAGGAAATAGAAAGCTTCATACTTTAGGAAGCAACCCAGCCATGCGCTGCCAGGGTTTGGGATAAAATTTTCTCATGGAACAGTATATTATAGAAATGCCTTGGAGAGAGATGTACACCCAACACATGAAGCACTGCCTTTGTATGCTGACAATATCCATGGATAAATTCCACCTCATGCAACCAAGTTATGCTCTTCTACGCATTGCTGGACACCTGCAAAACTATGGGGGTGTTATCCAGGATGAATCCAAAGATTCAGACAGAGCACTACCCTGTAAGTGTCCAAACATTGTGATTTTCAGCGTTACATCACATGAACAAAGACTGATAGCAAACACAAAAGAAAAGCAGTTCAGGTAGAACTGAGCAAGCAGTGAAAAACAAGGAGCACTATAAAAAATACCTTAATTTATAGTCTGACAGAAAAATATCTAAATAAACCTAACAAAAGACTACACAACACATAGGTTTAGAGAGGAAGCAAAAACCAGTGATGCCAAGTCGCCAAGCAGTTAAATTAGTTGGAACAGGAAACACAATCCTCATGTTTCAAGGTCTAAGTCAGTCCCCAGCAGGAGTCAGGAATAAAATTGTGAAGTACGACACATATAGCCAAATATATTATAAGCATTGCTCTTGCTAGAGGCAATGTTCTGTTCTAGGATGTAATTTTTGTGTTTCTTTTGCTGGGTAAAACTACAATCAGGTAGTTCCAACCACTTCTTTTAACAAAAGCCTGCTAATTAAAGCAACACTACCCAGCCTCCTTCTTGGCATTAATGAAGTGCCAGAGGAAGGAAGCCTTAAGTATTTATTTTACTTTCAGAGCATCTAATATCCCGCAGTATAGCTGGTGGAAAAATGGGAACATTTCCTGACCAAAAAAAAAGGGGGGAAAAAAAAAAAGAGAACATGTTTATCACAACAGTTTGAAGTACAAATTTTCTTTTGCAGTCTGCCTGAAAGCTGTTGAAAGGACAATGTCTGAATGTTTGAAAGAAACATAGGTACATAGGTAGTATGAAGAAAGGTCCTTCTTGCCTTGCTGCAGCCCCAGGGAGATTTAGGTTGGCTGGTGCAGGTCTCTCAGACATCCAAATCAGAGTGGACACAGCGTGCAGGTGTTGGGACAGAAGAACAGAAAAGGAGAGCAGCCCTTGACTTATAGTACAGATGTGAAGAAATGCAGAGGAAGAAGATAGCTTCAGATAACTTGCAAGGTCATCACTGCAAACTATATGTGATTAATCTACAGCTACAACCCCCATCCAGCTGTCTGCTACTTTCCCTTGTTCTACTGCTCCCACCTAAGAGCTGCTTTTCACTCTGGCATCTGAGAAGCCTTTAGAAAGAAAAGCAATTCCTTGGTACTGCAGGCAAGCCAAACCAAACTCCCACCTCTGAATATCCCAGCAGTTTAGAATTGCTTGAAATTTAAACTCCTCTCTAGATCCAAATTTGGTTGTTTGAGGTCATCTTTACACGTTTTTATTTAAAAAATAGCATTGTCTGATTCACCCAACTTCTTTTGCTTCAGCCCTTTGGGTCATGGTCAGATTGGCTTACTAGAGGCTCTGGTAACCTACTGTACACATCCCATTCCTTCCCCTCTTCACTTCATAATCTTCCAGAGATGAAATTCAAGATTGCCTGCTAATTGTAACAGGACAGCTTCTCAGACAGATGACTTTCCAAGTAACCTTCTCATTCCACTCATATTCAGGGAATGAAAAAGTATGCCAGAGCATTATGTGATGACGGGTGATGGCCAATATTATAATTTATGTTTGTGACCTGGCACACAGATAGAAACACAGAGTATGATTCAGTGGTTTTTGCAGCCTTAATCCCTACTAAAGAGTGGCTTTGCCAAGGTAAACCTGACATTTTTAATGAAACTTCTTTGCATACACTGCATGGAACCCGAGATCTCACTTTTGTACTGCGGTTTCCTTCTAAAATGTAGCTACTGCCTGACAGGGCAGAGTAAGTGTGCAGTCTGAGCTCCCCTGTACTAACAGTATTTGGTCTGCTTCAGCAAATGGCAATGTCAAGCAGACCGTGCAAAAGGAACGAGACAAATGTTATTTGAACATGTACATTCCCAAGGCTGAAAAGAGGAGCAAAAATAAGGGCTGGATCCCACTTTCCTTCCCCACCCAGGCAACTCCCAAGCAACAAAACCCAAATTAGGCCCCAGATTTGTAATAACATCACATTTCCTGGTAAATCAATCATTAATCTACAGAACTAGGAAAGGCAATACATCTCGTCATTATGTCCACAGCTCAAACCAAGGTTTTAGCACTGGGAGCAGTTTCCTCTCTCCCCTCTCCATTGCTTCCTTTATGCTCTTTCTAAAAGTAAAATATTGACAGCTTTAAAAAAGGAGGAAGGGAAGGAATTTAAGTCACTTAATGCTCATTATAGCAGCAGTCCAACCCAGCACAAAAATATTAGCCTCTGCTTAAGTGTCTAAGTAGTCAATATCAATGAGGTTTATCCAAGAGCTTAGTGGTACTGCACCAAATCCTGAGTATATCTGACTGAGCCTCTCTGCACCAGTGCAGCAGGAACAGCGTTGGCTTTTGTCAGGCAAACCCCCCTAAAACACCTCACATGCAGTGGGCAGAGCTATACCACAAAATACAGCTTGTGCCCCTGCTCCCTGGCTCTCCCAAAGACCTTGCTGTGAGCATACCATGAGGAGTGTAGACTGACAGCACGTCTTTCACCCAGTCACACCACAGTCATCAAATGTCATCAGAGTCACCATGATCTCTGACTGTCACTGGCTGGACCTGGAGTCAAAGTTAGAGCCTGCAGAGTGGATAAATTGAACATCCCCAAACACTGCACAAGCAGGGGAACAGAAGAGCACAGCTAGAGGCAGCTCCTCTCATCCAGCTCTAAGCTTCTCCAAATGCACTGGAATCTTCTACTATTTAAATAATTTTTTCCAGAGTATAATTTAAACAAGATTGGCCATAATTATATATGTTTTTGAAATTGGAAAAATTGTATGATAGGAAATGTGTGTTTCCTGCTTTCCATCGCTGATTTTGAGGCTCTCCAAAGAGGTCTCACAAGCTTTGAACACTTTCCTCTTGCTTTTACTAATCACATCTTTTTGATATTAAAAGTCAATATACAGCAGTTTACAAGTCAACAAGCCTGGCACATTTTCTTTGCTATACAGCAGTACAAAATTGCATTGCAGGATTATTTTCTTTAAGCACAGACAAAAACCAAGATGAAATAAAACTGGAAGAGAAACAGGTACACAAGGATGGATCACAAGGGGAAAAAAAAAATTAAAAGAAGAAAGACACAGGGAGATAGAAGGACATCCATGTGTCTCTTTGTCTCTAACTATCAGCAGAACATGGCATTTTAGGAATACTCCACACTGGAAAGAAGGAAAAACTAAAAGCAGCTTTGAAATATTGTTATCTGTAGAGGATAACCAGGTACAAAGATGTGCAACTGAATCAAGACACCATCAGCTCATTACTCCCTAAACATTCCTACCAAAATAGGACAAAATTTAAATACATTGTGACATAGGAAGATTATTTTAGTTGGCTAAGATGTAGTATGAACTTTATAAACACTAATAAGATGTTAGAACCTTTGGACCATGCATTAGCATTTCTTTTAACTGACTAGGTAGGCAGTCTAAATTTAGAAGCATATCACAGATCATAATATTTAGGAGCAGATTTAGCCATTTTTTATTGGCACAAGAACCTGTAAGAGTCACAGGTCACTTGGAATTTATATTTCAAAGAAAAGAAAAACACAGAAGTTGCAAACAAGCCCTGCCCACAGTCAGACAAGGAGAAATGTAACCAAAGGAGGGGAAATCTGAAAACACACCTGTAGTTGTGTGAAGGTGCTGGTGTGCAGAATCAGGACTCCAAAGCACGTGCTGCCTCTTTTTAATCCAAGAAGAATTCTTGCATGGGTGCCTGAGGGACTAAGCCAGTGTCAGCTGCTCCCAAGGAGCAGTGCACTTCAGGATGCTATCCTGAGCAGCAGCTGCCTGTGAAACTCTGCAGGTGATCAAGGTGGCATCGTGTTCTTTAAATCTCACCTGGAGACACAAGCAGCTTTGCACAAATGCTAACCCAATCCTACTTCCACTATTTAAACCAGATTCATTTGTCCTTCCTATATAGATGTTCCTTGGGCATTTCCATCTTTATTCACTTCGTGTCCAAAAGTGCCTGCTCTGCTGAGACAGGCACAGAAAGCTCTGCTGCAGAATTGTTCCTGTGCTTTAATATTGTACCTCAACTCTGCACAAGTCTCTAGGGAAAGCACACAAAGAGTTAGAGGGTCAGAAGTAGTGTTGGTTCTGCCTTTGGATAGTAAAGGATTAAAGCATGAAGAAAAAGGGACTGATCAGCCTAAGATGGATTAAACCCACTCCCTTAGAAGCACTCTAATCACCAGATCATAGGGTATGCTGGGCAAGAGCATTCCCCATTCTCCCTCCTGAAACTGAGCCACAGAGCAGCCGGGTATGCAAGAGCTATAGGGACTGCCAGGGAAAAGGCAACAAGGATTACAACTGTAAGTGGTTAGGGCACTCATCTTGGAGGGAGAGGGTTGAAAGGCCTAGCCCATTCTCCAGGATCTGTTCGGGATTTTCTTTAACCCACCAGTAGTCCAGTGACAAGCTGAAGGTAAACACATGCCCATACCAAGAAGCAGGGTCTAAACCCCAGCTACCTCCCTTCATTGGCAAGTAACTAATCAACTGAAGTCAACATGTCTCTTGCTGCTGGTTCCTGTGATTCACCTTCAACAGAATGAAGAGAAACTCTCAAGTGGGACACAGTATGGCCTCACAGCTCAGTTACCTCTGTGAGGTAAAAAGAGAAGTTTGTTCCTTGTCCAGCTAAGTGGCCTCAGCATTCAGGGCATCCCACCACCCCTGTGACCTCTGCTTTGGGAAAGGAGTGCCCCCCTCCTCCCCTCTTCTACCATTAGGTACCTCCCCTCAGAAGCAGGGTATGCAGGGGAGGTGGTTGTGTAGAGACTAGCACCTGGGATTCCAAAAGGTCTGCTATATTCTTAGTGGAAGAGGTAGGTACCTAAATTAGGTGACCTGACTGACCATAAAAGATGGCACTGTCCACATGACTGGCACTGGATGGGTTAGGGAGGGTAATCAAATGAAGAGCACTGGTCTGTAGATGTGTGTGTTTGAAGAAACACAAGCATCTTCCAGTCTAGTGATTTTTCAGGTAATGCCAGGAGGAGTTAAGACACACACACGCACAGACACAGTGTAATGATCCAGCCAGACTGCTATAAGCTTTCGGTTTCTGCTGATGCAAACCAGATGTTGGCAAGATCTGAATTTCTGAGTTTGCTTAACTCCTTGGAGCATCATTTTAGAATAAACACAAGAGGCATCTTTTCTCACAGCTCTCACAGCTCCCTTTTCACTTGCATCAGACTTACCTCAGCTGAACAGGTTATTTATTGTCCAGTGGGAAATGTCAATTACACAGCATCATTTGAAAACTTGGAGGGAGGAGGGAAAAGAAAATCACTGTGACATTTTCCAGGCAAAACTGCATTTTTACCCTTCATTTGATCTGATACAGTGGTTTGCTACTGTCAGCTACAGATCCATTGATATGTTTAAGCAGGCCAGAGAAAAACCTCACACCATTCAGCATAGTAAGATAAATGCTAATTTAATGTACAGCTCATTGAAAATGGATTTAGGATTTTAGTTAAAGAATAACATCCTTCTCTTCTCTCATTTACAGCGTGAGGAACATGTGCTTGGAGAAATACTTCAGAGAGAGTATACCTGGATAACAGAGGACAACATCTGTCCTGTTCTACTTGTGTGAGATAGTACCCAACAAAAATCTGGAATTTCAACACCGTCTAGAGCAAGCCCATATAAGTTTACAACTAGCATAAAGTGCCCTGAGTTATGCCATCACAAACATAGTACTATTGAGGTTACAATGAAATTTGGGAAGAGACAGGTCTTGATCCAGAATTTTAGCTTGCTGCTTTTCTTTTTGCTCCCATGCTGCAAAGCTGCATATCAGAGTCTACTCAAAGCGAGGAGGAGGAAGCCTTACCCTGGCAGTGCTGCTGAGGGTGGTAAAAACACTGTCCCTAAGCTCTATCCCCCCTTAAGTCTCTACCCCTGAGAGGCATAGATTAACACTGAGCTCTATATACTATTATGTGGTGCTCCCCACTACTCCTTGAATGTCTCAGTCCTAAAAGTGCTGGGAGGAGGAACAGGAAAGAGAAGGACTCCTCCTCTGCCAACTCTTCCCCTCAGACTAGCTGCCCTGAATCTGCTTTTCCTCCCAGATGTCTGCAGTCTGTGCTCCTGGCTCATGAATGGGAAAACCCACCTTCTTTCCTGAAGGAAAGAACATGGAAACACAAACATGGAAACTTCAAACGTGGAAATTGTGGGAAGAGGCAGCAGACCAGACTATATGGCACGGCAAGGTCTCTGACCAAAATAGCCTAAACTGCACTTATAAAATGGACAAAAATAGCTTAATATGCACTTACAAAATGAATACAAGTTGCAGAAAAATGAGCATATGGATGACCTGTAACAAACTTTATCTAGGAGATACAGAGAATCATAGAGTGGTTTGGGTTGGAAGGGACTTTAGAGATCATCCAGTTCCAACCCCCCTGGCATGTCAGGGACACCTCCCCCCAGACCAGTTTGCTCAAGGTTCCATCCAACCTGGATCTGAACACAAAGTGATGGAGCATCCACAGCTTCCCTGGGTAACTTGTTCCAGTGTTTCACCACCCTCAAGAACAGAGAATATCCTTCTTATTTCCAATCAAAATATACTATTCTTTCTGCCATGTCCACGTTACTGAGAAAGTCTGTTGCTCTGCAATGGATCCACATTTACAGATTTACACAGATGCTCAGTGTCGTGCCCTGCAATAGCACCCTGTTACCTAGCTCACCAGAAGTACACAGGTGGAGGAGTTGGCAAAAATGACTTAAGTGTTTTTACTCGAACTGATCAATAGCACCAAAAGGTTTGTAGGAATTACAACTGTCCACACTGTGACTCTCTTAGCACGCAAAACTTGAGCATGCCGCTAACTATTCATGAAAAACAATTTTATGATTGGACAACCCATTCACATAAACACTGCAAAATCTTTTATTTGTTGTTTTGTTGCTGGTTTGAGTTTGGTTTTTTTTGTTGGTTTGTTTTTATGAACCAGCTCTCTCCCTTTCTCCCAAGTCACCAAGGATAATCTATCTATTCCAGAGAGAAAAGAAGATAAGATTTAGAGTAGCCTATTAGAAAGCAAATGGCTGGAGAGGCCACTTGCAGACTGGGAGATGCAGCACGGCAGCTCCATAGTTCACTGGCTTACAAAGCTGTGGAGGAATCCACTGTGAGTGGATGCAAAAGAGATGATGCTTGCAGTGCTGCAGATGTTTAATACAGTCAGTGAGTAAATAATAGTAAAACCACTCTACTGGATGTGATGAGTCCGCAGGGATATATACACATGTGCAAGAAACACCCTTCTTCTATTAGGATCAGAGAAGAAGAATCCAGAAACTCCCTCTTTTTTGTGACTTGGGGTCACAGTCTGGAAGAGATTGAGAGACACTGTGTTAGAGAGGCTCGATCTCTGGCACTAATCAATCCAACATCTTTTCTGCGTGGTAGAAGAGGTGATAACCCATCTATACTGCCCATAGATCACTGACAGTAGTCCAGCAGGCTCACTGAGCAGCCAGGCATCTGAGTAATATTCAAAATGAGACCAAATAATTAGCTCCAGCTGTAGATTTCAAACATACATCTAACTAAAGCATCTCTCTCTTTAAAAAATACCCCCCTGTCAATGTTGTAAAGACTCTGCTCGACAGGCCTGGTCTCCCTGGTCTCTGTATGTCTGACAGCCCTGGTACTGCCAGCTACTCTGCAATCATTCCCATTTATTAGCCAGAGGCTGACAAGTCCATTGAATTCCACTCAGCAATAAAGCATGTAAGGAGTGACAGTGTCTTCTGCTTCTGGGATTACTCACTTGCTTTGTTTTTGAACAGTTTAAGTGCTTTGCTGGAGCAAACCAAAGCACTCAGAACCATCCAGGATCTGGTACTGCAACCTTGGGGACCATAATTGCACATCCAGTGCTCTACACTGGATTTAGGGGAGGAAAAGGTGGTGAATATTCATAGGAGAGTAGGCAAATCACTGAAGATTTGAAGGAAGATGATCAGAAGGAGAGTTACACTGGAGTAATCTTTAAAGCAAACAGGTTTTCTTTAAAATCTTCAAGCCAGATGTTTTAAGAGATCTTACTCTACACAGAATACACAAAGGAGAAAGAGTCCTGGTTTGACAAGGTACAGGGTGTGCTGGAACAGTCTAACACACTGAAGTGACAAATTTAGACTAAACATTGTGAGTTAGCTATAAAATCAGCTGGGCAGAAGTGCAGACTCTCAAAAGAGGCAGATGAAACCACCAGATCTGCAGCTATGCAAGAACCAGTAAGGTACCACAAGACATGAATGAGATCATGGTCCCACAGATGTGAGGAATCCTTTCCTGGATCACCCAGGTTGATGTTATATTTTTCCCTATCCATTGAATCACGAAGCTTATTTCCATTGAAGTCCGTAGGAATTTTGCCACTGACTTCCAAGGGAGCAGCAGCACTATGATTTGGCTGTGTACAATTTCAATTAAAAAGTCTATGAGTCACATCTTTCTGCCCTTGGCAGCTGAGAGATGAAGACAGCAGGATAGGAAAAGAGCAGCTCAAGCAAATGGAAATAATTTTTCTATTGAACTTTTCTTTTTAAAGGAAGATACTCAGCATAACTTATTCCTTTTTTCCTCCTGTTCTGTTACTAATAACTGTCTGGTATGATTAAAGTGGACTGCTAACATCTTGTTTACTTTTCACTATCTACAGATTTGAATCTGTGAGATTTACTCACCACGGGTAAAACTCATTCCTATACAGAATCAGGGGTCATTCGAGTCCTCACTTAGCTCAGTTTTGACAGATACTTTGAGCTTTGGGTAATGGCACACCCTTGTGAAGAGGGCATGGGAAAGCCTCTCAGAAGTACTTTTGGGAGCTTCAGTGATTCTGGTGAAGCCAACTAATTGTTCAGATTGGAACCAGATCTCTGCCCATGCACCACCTCTATGTCACGAGCACCCAGCTATAGTTTGAAATGTCCCATCAAATGGGTATGCTTGCATTAGAGACTGTGTGTATTGAAGTATATTCTGCAATAAAAACCATCCTGAGAACACTTAGACAAAGAACCTTCATAGGCAATGTTTTCTGAAAGGACGTGGGAAGGATACAGGATAGTGCCAGTGGATAAAAACTGATGTTCAGATGGCCTTGGCTCAGCTCCAGGCTTCCTAAATGCCCAAGTACAAGTCATTAGGAAGGTGCCAACACAGGTCAATAGACAGATGGCCCTGCTGAATCTATTAACACTAGATTCAAAACTGGAAAGAATCCCAAACCCCAAAACCAGCAGGCTACAGGACAAGGGTACTGACTGAGCATAAGCGAGTATGGATGAGGGTGTGCCTGTCTGTGGAGAGGCATTCCTGTGGGTTCAGGGATGCTGCTCCACAAGCCAAACTACCCTGCATCCCCACCCAATCTGTCTGGCTCACCCCCACCCCGCTGTGTGGTGCCAGCTCAAGCCAGCCCCAGCATCTCAGATGCTCAAGGCAATTGGATGTTTGGCTCACCCTGATTTCAGTGAGAGTTAGACACAAAGCAAGAAGCCTTCTGGAGGATCTGGGTCTCCAATCTGTCTTTGTAAAACAGACTTAGTTGCCTTTTCCCATGCTTCACACTGTTGGGTTTGATCTGAAGACCTTTAGAATGCTTATTTGCTTCATACACGTGCAATGTTTAGCACAGCAAGGCTGCAGCCCCTGCAAATGCTCTGTAAATATAAACCAGACATACTATTAGTAAAAACAGCATTTACATTTTTACTGTAAATAAGAATTGGCCTTGAAATAAAACTTCTCAAGCCTTCAGAAGCAGTAGCTTGCTAGCTTCAGGTAAGTACCACTAATGACTCTGAATGTAACGAGGGTCATTGCCAGTCAGGTTGACTCAAACATAGTACAAAGATGTTTTTCAGGAGTGTTTTACTAGTGATAAAATCCCGCTTCTGCCTCTTTCTCCCACTAGCATCCATGTACTGCAGCCCTGAGATGTCATTACATAGTAAATTAATGGAGGTATTAAGATAACTCTTCCTCTTGTAGGAAGAAAAACATCCAAGCCTTAAGTCTTAACCTAAAGATCCAAAACTGTGCCAAGAGAAAGTGAGATAAAATACTGAGTGACGCAATAGCCAACAACCTATTTTGGAAGAGAAATATTTGGTTTTTTTTTTTTCTTTTATAAAGTCATCAAGTCATGAAGGGAGACTAAAAACCTTCCACTCTGTAAATCCATTTATCCACAAGGTCGTCCTCACATGTATGCCATGTGTCCCCTGGTAGTCTTCCTATTTAATAACCATATTCCACAGCCTCTTTCCATAACACCCATAATCCTTTGATACTGCACAAGGCAGAGTTCAGAAGCTCTGAAAGCCAAGATATTTTTAGGTGATTTACACAGTGAGGTAGAATTTTGCCTGCCCACCTGCAAAAGCTGAAGAATTTCTGTGATTATAGTTCATTTTTTAAAGTTTCCATTCGTGTAGGGGTTTTTATTTTAAAAAAGCAGCACATTAAGGGGATCCATATATGTGTGTCTGCTACTTAAATCTTCACTAGGTCTCACAGTGTGACACTTGGAAGAAGAAATTTTGTTTCAAATGAAATCATCTGCTTGCTGCATGCAATTGTTTTAGCTGTAAATTGTTTTGTGACACTATAAACAAACAGAATATAGGAAAGGAAAATATCAGTTACACTTGCAGAATTTTTCCTCTAATAGTGTCACCACACGCTTGTTTTTATTGTGGAATGAAGTAGCAATCTGTTCATTTTCATTAGCAATGTCACACTCTTAACAGCTATTAAAATTGCTTCTTGAGGATCAAATTAGAGCAACCAAATGAAAAAAATATAAAATAAATGTGAAGCCCTTCTCATACAAAAACATTCCTTTAACTTCCTCAGTCTAGACATAGAGTAGCAAGCAAGTGGCAAACATTTTCATCTCTCATTGCCTGCTCCCTGAGACATGCTGTCTCTTGTAAACAGAAAAGAACCTCAGATTAATCAAAAGAATAAGTATCAGAGAATATTCCATCTAGAAAAAAAGGAGAAATTATTAACAATGTAATAAAATTGCAGCTGGCAACTTATAGGTCTGCGGGGATTGCAGACAAAGAAACAATGCTCAAATCTCTAAATTAAGTGCAAATAAAAGACCTTGTAGAAAATTAAGAGAAGTGTCCTTACATATAAAATTAAATGTATGGAAGAGCAACTAGCAAAAGCAGCAACCATGGAAGAGAAATTATTGCAGGGTACATAAACACTAGCTAGAGGAATAGCATGGCCTTCTTCCATTTTGGAAGGCTTTTATTTTACTAAAAGGCAGTAGTAAAAGATCAGAGCATTGCTAATCAGCATGAAAGGAGAAGATCAGCCAAGAACAGCAAAAAAATAAATATATTTTTAATGGCTATTAAAAATCTCAGGTCTTATGGCCAAGCAGGGAGTCTGGGATGTCTGGTTAGCTCACTCTAGCAGGAGACACTGTAATTGAATTTACCCTTTGGTGCTTAGGCAGAGTTTTAGCAGCACCCGAGGTACGAAGAAGCAGACAGCACTGGGAAACCCAGCTGGCTGTTTTGTCTGCCCTCTTGGTGTTGTCTTTGGTAGGCAACAGCTTCATCTGTTTGTGAAGAGCAGCTGAAGAACCCTGAGATGCTCTGTCACTGAACCACCATTCATAACAGCAGCTTAAGTCCACAAACATATAGTAGGTAGTATTTCTTACAATATAGAGAATTTCCTACATAATTACTATGCAGCAAATACCAAGCCTACATTTCCAGCTGGGGCTGAGTCTTTTGAGGCACTTGGACAATGGAAAACAATGGAAATTTTAACTGCTGGGAAGACTGTAGAGTTCAGTGAATAAGCAAGATGAAAAGCCACACAGTAACTGCAAGCCTTGCAGATCAGTGATGTACCCACTAGAGGAGCAGGACATGGAAGACACAAGTCTGGGGGTTTAGAATGTCTCTAAGGTTTTTATTTTTATCTCCAACTGCTTATTAAAATTTCTATTTCTCCCATTTAAACATCTGTGGAAAATACGAGTGGATTTACATTTCAATAAGAAACTTTCATTAATTTTTTTTTTCCTGAATGAAATATCTCCTCCTATTTTCATGTTTTCATGGGAGGAAATCCAGTTTTCTTCTGCAATTCCTCATTTTTGTTCGGTTCTTTCTGAAACCTTTAAATCACCTCTTATTCCTTAGCTGGTTGGGAGAAAGGAACAAGGATTCCTTTACTCACCTCATGGTTTGTCTGTTTGTTCTTAGCAAGATTTCAAAATTATATAGGTTATATTCTCAAATAATATATTGTGATATTTTTCAAATGCATGGGGTTTGCATTTGCCAGTGCATTTCAAATGGTACAGTCTAGCACTTTACTGAACTATCTTATTTTTTACCATAAATGAATGTGAACTGTGAGTCAAATGCTCTTGACTAAACCAGTGTGGTTGCACAATGTTAAAATCAGAATAAGTGATTTCAGGAGTAGAGAATTTTTGTGGTTCCCATTAGATATCACATAGGCTACCTAAAGCTACAAAATTCACAGCATGATATTAGAAATCTTTTGGAAGTGGCCTTTACCTTTTGTTTTCTAGGACTTCATGATGTCCAGCATCTCCTGACCTGCTCTTTCCCCCCCAATCACAACCAGAATAGCAGAGACATTATTTTAGAAGTTGTTCAGCATCATACTGCTTTATTCAGCTCCTAGCTTTGGAAATAACCTGTATTTTGCAGACATGAGCACAGGAGAACCTGTTATGCCAGACCAGTTCATCTGTCTATGGTCTCAATCACCTGACTCTAGTGCTTAATAAAAACAAGTGTCTCATGTGTGACTTAAAAATAAAGGTGACTTAATTTTATCACCTGCTGTCTCCTCAGGCTCCTGTGATCCCTCCTCTTCAGGAGGAAGGCAACAGTTGAACACCCTCCTGCTTTCTATGTACACCTGCAACTTTGAAAAGCACCTGTAGGACAGAACCCATTTGAATAAAGAAAAGCTTGAGTATCCTGATAAAAAAAACCCATCAC
The DNA here is from genome assembly GCA_013399075.1 of Chloroceryle aenea. Taxonomy (NCBI): domain Eukaryota; kingdom Metazoa; phylum Chordata; class Aves; order Coraciiformes; family Cerylidae; genus Chloroceryle; species Chloroceryle aenea. The sequence goes on from VWZY01004379.1 coordinate 52,763, forward strand.
CTGGGGGAGGAGATAAGAGACAAAGTAGATATTTTTCTTAGATATTTTTCTTAGTCTGTCTCCTTTTTTTCTTTTTTTTTCTGCCAAAGTGTAACTGCACAGAGAGAAGCACAACCAAAACTAAACCTGCAGGCCCCAAAAGAAACAAAGTGCTGGGGAATCCTGCTTGAAACAGAGCAACTTGGGAGCTCCCACATTGTTTTGATGACTGCACCCAGTTCTTCAGGTTGCTTTATTTAATAAGGTCTGAAAACAGAGACAAGATTTCAAGGTTTTCACTTCATGAACATACCACAGAAAATTAAAAGTGATGGTGGATCCTATGGGAAAATAAACTTTTACTTGCTTGCTACTCTGCTGCTTTAAAGACTTTCACCCAGTTTATTCTGGTTGTTTAACTCTTATAAATTAAGGACCAGATCTACAGCACCTAATAAATTAGTGCAGCATTGCTAACCACTTCAAGTTCATTTATAGGAGTCCAGATTTGAATCCTCTGTTTCCTTTAGGTATTATCTGCTGCAAGAAGCAATTTCCCCAAACACTATAATCACTTTGGAACATTAGAATATTTTTGCACTCTATTCATGAGATTAACTTTATTGGATTTATCTAAGGTTTCAAAAGATGATGTCATTTTAAATGACTAAAGCAATAAAATTGAGGAGGTGGTGTTTGGTTGTTTTTTGCTTTTTAAATCCTATCAAGTTTGCCAGCATTTTAAAGTGAAGAAGCAGCAGTCAGAACTGGCAAAAATATTCAATGTAGATGAGGCAGATTATGACTGGGAAATATGGAAAATTATTTGTCCAACTGCATAATGACTTAATAAAAATATGTACTTTACACAGTGCAGGCTACTATATCACCATTTATACTTGTAAAAACAATCTCCTTTTATCTCTCCAGGCTGGGGAACATCTGGCAAGCAGCTTCCACTCTGCATTCTTTGTTGTGCACTAAAACTTTAAGGTTTGAGGAAAACCCATTACCCAACTTGCCCCTTAAAAGTAAATATTTTAAGAGATCCACCAAAATGTCTGAGGATAATTCACTTATTTATGGACATGCTATTAACTTTATAGTTCAAGCCAGTTCTGCCTCAAAGGTTCTGCATCTGATGGTGGGAAACCTGTTTTTCATGGCAGATGGATGGAAGGAAGGACAGCCCTTCCCAGAAGGAATGCTTTTGACAGCTTTTTGTGAACGGAGCCATACAATGCAACTCAATCAAACGTAGGAAGCACATCTGAAGACTGGGCTTCTCCAGAATATTTCCACCATGACTGTCTTTGGAGGGGAATTTTCTCACAGGTATCTTCTTTCAAGCTCTTATTTTCCTCATTGCAAAATGCAACACCCAAACTCAAAAACTTTTCCTCTCTGATCTGCCACAGCAGTGTCCCTCAGGATAGTCATGCTGTTCCTGCTTCCCTCAGCTGGAGGTCCTTCCTTCAGCTGCTCTCTCTTCATACCTACGGGTGACACAGGAGAGCTATAGGGCAACCACAGAGCTGAGCTTGCAGGTCAGATTCAGAGGGGCTCCTTTGGAACTTAGCATGATCTTGTGAAAAAGTGGAGGACATGGGAGTGGAAAAATATTACCCAGCTTGTTCCAAATCAAACCTACAGATTCAGTGCAGTTACATATCCCACCCACGTTTGAAAACACCCACATTATTACATGGTTTAACGTTTGACTAACTTACTCCCAGCTTACAAAGGGTAGCTGGATGACAGGAGATAACAGGAGGCAGAGAACATGGCTCTCCAGGCACACTGCTGAGGCTGTCACAGGGACCCAGTCCTCACCATACTCATCAGGATCTGAGCCCAGAGCCCTGTTGTGGGCTTCAGCAGCACAACACTCTGAACTGCTTGTGCCTACTCCTTCCAGAGGAGCTGTATCCAGGCCCATATAAGGGTTCTCAATAGCTTTGGGCTCTTCCCTCTCCAGAAACTTCTAGGTCTGGACCTGGCTTCACACCAGAGCAAAGTTTTAGTGCTAGCCTGACAAAAAGCTGTATGGGGGCAGTTGCTCTGACAAGAAAACATCTTGAGTTGCTAACCATACAGTTTTGTGTTAGGAGCCTGGGCAGGATAGGCCAAGAAATGGCATGGTCTTAAGGATGAAAGGCATTAGGGTTACATCATTTCTAGACATTACAAAAGGACACTGAAGCATGAATCTGAAAAGGTTTACTTCAAATTAGCATTGAAAACATGTGCACAGGTCCTAAATTGAGCTCTTCTGGTTCGTACTATTTGTTATACTGGCACTTCCCGCCCCTGGCTTCTTTTAATCTTCCCCAGATGTGCAGTACTACAGAGACCAAACACGAGGCATGCACATTTACTGCTCCAGCCCTGCAAACTGTCCAACAGGTGGGATCACCAAAGAGCCATAGCCTGGTGGTACCAAATGAAGACCAAGAGGAAGATGCTCTGGGTCAACAGGAAGATGCAAGGCAGGGGAAGGAAGTTTTACTTGTTTTAACAACTAGGTGGTAGGATTCTCTGGAGGGAGCCCATGATGCCAAAGAGAAGGTACAACCCTATCCCATGACCTCCATCCGCTCCCCTACTCCCATCTTGACTGCCTCCTCCTTCCTGACTTTGAAGAGGAGAAAGGAAGAAGATCTCTCTCTTGTTCTTCACATGAAACAAAACTCTGCCTCTTCCTCATGCCCCGTGGATGAAAAAAGAGAATGAACCCACAACATCCCCTCCCCTGGGGCTCCTGGGCAGGGTAAGGAGGGACTGCTGGCACGCTTTCCCTTGCTTAACTCCAGGCACACAGGATTGCATTTATGTCCTTAGCTTTTAGCCTGTTTCTTTTTAAGAGAACACACTGGATAAAAGTAATTGCCTAGGGAAAAAAAAAAAAAAAGACACTGGGCTTTGAGTTTCATTCAACTTATTAGTCCAAGCTGACTTGTGGTATAATTGTAATCGTGCCAGCTATCTGGTTAAATGTCCAGCTTGCTCCAGTTCTGTGACTTTCTCCTGAGAGTAGCTTGTAGCTGTACAGAAAGGGTATGAGTCTTGACACTTGGAGTACTCAAGGAAAACTATTACTGTTAGGTTCACAGCTCTCAGTACTTAAAGGGTGCAGTGTTTTTAATCTGCCTATGCTGCTCTTAAAAAGTTCTCCTTTGCCATTATTCCTTCTAAATGGCCCGTTGGCATCCAAACACTGGGAGTGGGGGGTGATAAATAAGCAGACAATGGCAACAGCAGCAGAATGGTAACAGAGACAGAGCAGAGCAGGGGTTAGAAGCAAAAACATCGAAAAATAGAATCCATCTAAATTAATAAAATGAAGTATTTGCTTAAGATAAGCTTGCAACAATCCCATGGACCTAGAAAAAGGTCTCTTGGTCAGTTAACAGAGCTACTGGGAAAGCAACAGCTCCTGGGTGGGTGGAGCTGAGTCACTCCCTCCTTTGGGAGCCAGGGTGGAGCTGGATTCTCAGCAGCACTTATCTCCCTTCCCAGATCCCCGGGAGACCTCTCTGTGAACACCAATGGTGGTTTTCAGGCATCCAAACTATTCCAGGTGAGGTCTGACCAGAGCAGAGCAGGGCAGAGCAGCAGAATCCCCTGTAGCCATATATCTATCACAACCAAAAATCCAGGATGGGCAAAGGTTCATGGAAAGTCCTTTGAGACCTTGCTATGCCCCTGCCCAGGAAGGTGTTTAAGAGTTTTGCCATCTGCTTTTATGGCAGGAGGGTCTCTTTTAGGAAGATCAACAACATGGAAGAGCTTTATCAGAAATACAGGGAGCACTGTTTCATCTTGTACCAGATTTATATGAGATCAGGGTCTGAAAAAACTTGTTCAAGAAATAAACTGTCTCACTTCTGATCATAGGGACATGGTCAATTCTGCTTTACTTCAGCCCTTTCTGAAACAGAAGAGATTTCATAACCTGGAGATATATGGGATAGCAAAGCACCCAGAAAATGCAAGTGAGAAAGGCTACATTGCTCTGGAATTCAAAGAAAGTCAATTCACTGTTTTCAAAGAAAGCAGCAGCACCCCTCTTCAAAGGGGAACTCTCTCACCAAGTGCCCACAAGCATGGTCTTGATGAGGTGAGAGAGGGCTTTCTGATTCCAGGACCAGGCCCTTTGGGAATGAATAAAATAGAAGGTTGTGTTATGCTGATAATATTCTTCTGTACAGATCCGTCTCTATGATGCTCTGGACACAAAGAATCTAATTTAATTAGGGATAGAACAAGAAGGCCATGTTATGGTTTTGGTTTTGAAGACCTACATCAGTCAGGTTGTGATTTGCACAACCCAAATCAGCAATGGTTTAAGTCCAAGTTCCATTTTTAGTCAAACCACTGAAGTCCAGAGAGAATAGAAGGCCCAGATAAAAGGTTTTGAGTTCAGTCTCATGTCTATAATGGACAAACTGGAGTGGTTTGGGTTTGATTTTTGCAAAACCTCATCACTCAGGTTTTGGGTTTGCAAAAGAAAACCAGCTTGGCCTTGATTAGGATGTCATTCCATTTTATCTGCATCATTACACTTGGGGGGAGAGGATGGGGTTGGTTAAAGGCTCCATTTATGCCCCATCTTCAGCTTTAGAAGTGTTATGATTTTTCCTATTATTTTTCAGAAGACAAAGCCAACTGAAAAGAAAAAAGTTGATTATGGAGTCAGTTTAGGACTCAGTTTTTTGAGATGCTAAGTAACTCTGCAAGGATTTGAGCTAACACAGCTGCCAACATCTTTACAAGAAGCTGAGGACTCAGGGTTTTTTGTAGAGGACTAAGCCACTGGCACTTTACAAGTCAGGCCTTTGAGTGGCACCATGCCTCTGAAGCTTAGTAGCCAAGGATCTGCTCCACTGAACCAAATTTCACTGTTGGAATCAGGCATGTAAGTCCCATTCATGAAGTTAGTCAACGTGGGTGGAAGTAATTGGAACCCTAAAAGGTTAGAGATTTAGGAATTCATATGACATTTAAAACTGAGAATTCTTACTCTGAGCTGAAAGGTTGACACTGTCCAGTCCAGGACATGTGTTGGGAAGGATTAGAAAAGAACATCTGATTCACAGTTATGAAGCAACTTGTTTAAACAATGCTATTCGTAGTGTAATTCAGTAATGTTTTATTATTCCTCCTTCTTCCTCTGGCTCTGTGTTGATTTTTTCTCAAATGCAAATTCACATATAAAGCAAGTTGCTGACACTTTCAGAGATCAACCCTAATCATGTCTCTAGAACAATTCCCTCTGCCTCTTTTCAATTGCCCTATTTTCACCAAATAAAATATATATATAAAAAATGATATCTATACACAATAGATTATACATACATTTAATATAGACCTTGTCAGTGTTACTAAGATTCAGACACAAGCTGCTAAATTTAGGTATTCTTTTAATTTGGAGTAGAGCAAACATCCCTACAAGGTTCTCAAATCAACATTACTTCTGCAGGCAGCAATTACACAACTTAGAGTGCTGTCAGATAAATGAGAAGACATTAATGAAAGGTAAAATATTTCTGTCATCTGCTTACTAGCATTTGATCACTAGGTCCCTCTTCCTATTCTGCTACATCCAAATCCCCCTTTCACTTTCAAACCCTGCCTCTTAATCATCTCAAAACAGCTGCTGCTTCTCTAGATTCCAAGACTTCATGATTAATGCACAGACTATGTGGTAGAGCTGGGCCAGTGGAGACATCTACTCTCTAGTGTCCAGTCCAACCTCCTCAATACATCCAGGTTTCTGAAACACCAGGGTCCAGAAATGAGCATTCTGGAAGACAGAGCATCTTTCCATCCCTATGCCTATAGCCTTACTATCAAGTGCCCTACTCCCTCTCTTCACAGGACTCGTAGTACTGTTGTACTACAATGACAGCAAATTACTCTAGGGAGTTGCAAGGCCTGAGACTCTACAGTTGCTGTTGATGTTGCCTTCAAACCCGCAGGGAGCCTCACAGAACCCTTCTGAATGGGGCATTGCCTGTGGTTAAACCTTTTACTGTTATCTGTGCTGTGGGATGAGGTCTGAAGGGGAAGGAGATTAACTCGAAAGAGCTGCTCTGGCTGTCCTGGGGTCATCTTCTGCTCCAGCAACTGTTCTCTTATCAGGAAAAAAATGAACCATTTTCCTCGTGGTATCTGGTTGCCTGTTGTTTTCAGTCCCTAGATCTTACTCCTTTCCTGCCAAGAGGAGGTTAAGTACTAATTTTAACTGAGGTATCAGATGCAAAATTGCTCCTCTTAAAGAGAGGATTTATCAGAGAAACAAAACCAATATTGGGAGGTGCTAACAATAAACTCCTCTTCCACTTAACATTGTGAGAACTGAAGAAATCCTCAGTAGATGCTGATCAATCTCAGCATGCAGATAAGAGCATGAAACCTTCTACTCATGTGCATGCTGGGGATAAAGGACCATCTCACTGAACAAGAGGACACATGAATGCCAGGTGATGTGTGATAGCAGGAATGGAGAAGGGGGAGATCATATTGGAGGCAACAGGTGTTTAAAAAAAAAGAAAATTGTGATACCTATGGAGGGAAAATTCTCATTTGTACTTCTCAAAACAGGCCTGATGTTTACATATTCTGACATCATGAACACTAACCTGGATTTTTCCAGTTGCCTACCTCAACCTTATCCATACCTCCAATAGCACTCTAGACTCACTGTTGAGTAGACCCAGGAAAAAAACAAAACCAGAAGTGTGGATAAGTAGCAAAAGCTTTTTACAGACAGAAAAATAAAACCCCCAGAAGTTAGGGGTGATGCCAAAGATTGAACAAGACCAGAAATANGGACACATGAATGCCAGGTGATATGTGATAGCAGGAATGGAGAAGGGGGAGATCATATTGGAGGCAACAAGTGTTTAAAAAAAATGTGATACCTATGGAGGGAAAATTCTCATTTGTACTTCTCAAAACAGGCCTGATGTTTACATATTCTGACATCATGAACACTAACCTGGGGTTTTCCAATTGCCTACCTCAACCTTATCCATACCTCCAATAGCACTCTAGACTCACTGTTGAGTAGACCCAGGAAAAAACCAAAACCAGAAGTGTGGATAAGTAGCAAAAGCTTTTTACAGACAGAAAAATAAAACCCCCAGAAGTTAGGGGTGATGCCAAAGATTGAACAAGACCAGAAATAAATCCCAGGTTTCAGGGCTCTCCCACTGTACCCTGAACAAAATTTCACCTTCCCAGACCTGATGTTGAACAAATATCAGTTGGGAAAATGATAGTGGCAGGATGGACATTGCATTTCTTCAGACCTATTAAAATAATTTTTTACTCTCATCATAATAATGAGAGACATGTTAGAAACCAAGTCAGACAGAGCTTTAAGATGGAGGGATGTTAGCTTGGCAAATTTTGTCACAAAGGGTTGTGGGAATTATTTTTTCTGTCTTTAACTAAGGAAATGAAATGCAAACAAGTCTCCTTTATAACTCATTTGAGATTTTTAAGCACCGAGAACTCAAGAATTTCATTACTAACTCTCCCACGGCAACTGTAACTTGTCCATACTGCACATGTATATGGCACCATAAAACTAACATTCCAGACAGTAATAGAACATTTCTGAACAATAGTTTTGTACTGTGGTGGTTAGTGCAGAAATTAAAATGCTGATTTCCATCAGACGTGGTGTATCAAAATGTCAGCCAGAAGGCTGGAGTAACACTGCACAGGGTTCATTGAACCATCAAGGCACTCTCTCAGCTTCCTGGGAGAAGTTCCCTTGATCTCTCCATCATCCTTGAGCCTTCTCCACCTGCACCCATGAATCCTCTCCACCTTCACACTATCCTTGGTGTCTGCTTATGTCTGCTACCATAAGCCATGCCATGAGAACAGCTGCACATCTGTTGCACACGTAGGAGGATGCAAAAGGCTGGTAGCACACCTGATGGGATTCATCATTGACCTTGTTTCACAAGAACAGGGCAAAACAGAGGTGGCATCAGTCATGTTGGCCAACTCTGTTTATACCTGCAGATCATTCTGCTACTTAAAGAGCAAAACTTCTCCCCAGGCTGCAGGGCCCTCTCTGGTGTGCAGACCCAGCACTGGGTGCAATTAAAGTCATCAAAACTCTGTTTGACTGTGGTTTTCACATGGTCTGAAGGTTATGCTTGGCCATCAGGCAGGACATCTTGCTCAGTGCATGTGCACTAAAAAATATTAATAAACTTTTGGTGACATGTATAGTGTATAATAAGTGAGTCATTGTGATACTGTCTTTCACCTCTGTGTTAGTAGCTGAGCTTGTGGAAGCCAAGCTGAGTCAGGAAAAAGTTGTTTTTATCTGTGTCTGTACAAGAAGCACCATCTGGAATCCACAGCTGCAAAGCCACTGCAAAGCTTGTCTTGGTATCCTTGTCTGCATCTGGTGGCAGGGGTACTTGCAGGAATGAAGAGTGTGAACAGCTTATATGTCCTGACTGGCCATGGAGGAAGGCTGGATGCTGGAGCACACAACCAGCAGCTGTCAGGAAGCCTGCTTTTCCTGCACTCATGTTCCCCCTTTTTTTAACTCATCCTTTCTCAAACAACTCTGCTGTCTTTTGTTCTTCTGCTCCCTCCAGCACTGCTCCCAAGATGAGCATTGCTGAGCATCTGGCTCATTCCTTTCCTCCAAAAAGTGCTCTCACCAGCTAAAACAGGCAGACTGCTGGCAGTTTGCAAGGCAAACCAGAAAGATCTCTCCTGTTCACAGTGCNAGCAACTGTTCTCTTATCAGGAAAAAAATTAACCATTTCCCTCGTGGTATCTGGTTGCCTGTTGTTTTCAGTCCCTAGATCTTACTCCTTTCCTGCCAAGAGGAGGTTAAGTACTAATTTTAACTGAGGTATCAGATGCAAAATTGCTCCTCTTAAAGAGAGGATTTATCAGAGAAACAAAACCAATATTGGGAGGTGCTAACAATAAACTCCTCTTCCACTTAACATTGTGAGAACTGAAGAAATCCTCAGTAGATGCTGATCAATCTCAGCATGCAGATAAGAGCATGAAACCTTCTACTCATGTGCATGCTGGGGATA
>VWZY01004379.1:62066-97002 GCA_013399075.1 Chloroceryle aenea
TCAGCTTCCTGGGAGAAGTTCCCTTGATCTCTCCATCATCCTTGAGCCTTCTCCACCTGCACCCATGAATCCTCTCCACCTTCACACTATCCTTGGTGTCTGCTTATGTCTGCTACCATAAGCCATGCCATGAGAACAGCTGCACATCTGTTGCACACGTAGGAGGATGCAAAAGGCTGGTAGCACACCTGATGGGATTCATCATTGACCTTGTTTCACAAGAACAGGGCAAAACAGAGGTGGCATCAGTCATGTTGGCCAACTCTCTGTTTATACCTGCAGATCAATCTGCTACTTAAAGAGCAAAACTTCTCCCCAGGCTGCAGGGTCCTCTCTGGTGTGCAGACCCAGCACTGGGTGCAGTTAAAGTCATCAAAACTCTGTTTGACTGTGATTTTCACATGGTCTGAAGGTTATGCTTGGCCATCAGGCAGGACATCTTGCTCAGTGCATGTGCACTAAAAAATATTAATAAACTTTTGGTGACATGTATAGTGTATAATAAGTGAGTCATTGTGATACTGTCTTTCACCTCTGTGTTAGTAGCAGAGCTTGTGGAAGCCAAGCTGAGTCAGGAAAAAGTTGGTTTTATCTGTGTCTGTACAAGAAGCACCATCTGGAATCCACAACTGCAGAGCCACTGCAAAGCTTGTCTTGGTATCCCTGTCTGCATCTGGTGGCAGGGGTACTTGCAGGAATGAAGAGTGTGAACAGCTTATATGTCCTGACTGGCCATGGAGGAAGGCTGGATGCTGGAGCACACAACCAGCAGCTGTCAGGAAGCCTGCTTTTCCTGCACTCATGTTCCCCCTTTTTTTAACTCATCCTTTCTCAAACAACTCTGCTGCCTTTTGTTCTTCTGCTCCCTCTAGCACTGCTCCCAAGATGAGCATTGCTGAGCATCTGGCTCATTCCTTTCCTCCAAAAAGTGCTCTCACCAGCTAAAACAGGCAGACTGCTGGCAGTTTGCAAGGCAAACCAGAAAGATCTCTCCTGTTCACAGTGCACCTCCTTGTTCTGTCCTCCCACTTTGGAGGAGAGTAGTGGACAGGGAGAGAGGAGATCCATGAATGGGCCAGGCAGGTCCTAGGGATGAGGGAGCTGGTAGTTTGAGGAAAGCTGAAGATGTTGGCCAAGAAGCAAGTGGAAAGATTAAAATCTGGGAGTCTCCTGCCTCATCTGCATTTTTGGCAGTTGTGGGGCTGCTGTTGGCTTGGAGCACGGTGCATGCCTGGCACTAATAGCTGTTTGGAGGAGCACGGGAAAGGGAATGCTGTATAGTTCACATACAATTTGACCCACTATAATTAAATTTGTTAATAATAACCAGCAAATGGCTGAGCAGTAATGAAATGATACAGAACATATTCTGTGGAAATTTCTAGACAAAACTCTCATGCTAAGTTCTGTAGATCTCCCTTTAAAAGAGGAAAGAAGACCTTTGAAAAACAGTCTCCCATCAGCGAGATGCAACAAATGGATTTAGTTATGGCACAATCAATAGCATGAAGAAAGGGATTTAAGGTAATCATGTACCTGAGCAAGCAACCCATACCTGAGCAATAAAGGCAGCAAAGGAATTATTTGCTGCAATTTCTTGCCAGTGACTGGGAGTTGAACAGGGGAAATGTCTTGGAGAGGAAGAAGATGGGAGAGAAACAGCAGAGCAGAGCTAGGGACAAACTCCTGGTCCTGGAGCTTCCCTAAGCAGCCCCTTTCAATGGCACCTCACAGGCACTGTATAGCTGCTTACACTGGAAAGCAAGCTTAGCTGGCTTTGTCCATCGACTGTGGTTAGGCAGACTTCCCTAGTCCCAAACCTCTGCCTTGCATGCTGCAGGGCAGGCAGAAGACCTTGGGCCTGAAGCTTCCTCTGCACACAGAGACCCAGCAGGAATATAGAGAAAAGTTTGAGAAAGACAAGTCCCCTGAAGCCAGACAGAGATTGTAAGCAGACAGAAGGGAAAGACAAGAAGCATGCTCGTCTGATATTTGAATCAGATAAAACAAAGTCAAGGTCCATGAAGTGGCACTCCATGATTCTTATACATTTTAAAATAAATATGCATATGTATCTGTGTGTATATAAGGTACTCCATGCCCCACGTGATGGAGGTCAGAACAAATTATCATAACTGTCTCTGCTGCCTTACACTTTACGAATCTCTGAATTCAAGAACTTCCATTTGAAAGTACAGCCCTCTCTCACACCCAGCAAGATACACTGTGGCTCCAGCAGCACTTCAAGGGTGAGCCAAACAGGAGCCATACAGGACAGTAAAGTCACAACCAACCAGGCAGCGAGGCTACTGCAATCACCTTTTATGCTATTTAAGAAAAATCTTAACTATTTCCAAGTATTTCTTCTGTATGTGCAAAAAAAAAGATAGCTGCATGATCCAGTTCTCAGCATGGGGACAAGTATTCAGCCCTGCCAGGCAAGGTTCTGCTCTGCAGCTGGTCCTTTTGCACTGCTTATCTCACAGCCACCACAGTTTTGTCAGTGCTGCACTCCAGGAATCTTCTCTACTGTCAGTGCATCATGCCAAGAGGATTTGGTTTATATACACACATGTACATCTGACACAGCTCCCTGGAGCTGCACTCTTTATAACCTGTGCTGTGACCTTTTCCCTTCTCTGGCTTTGATCAGACTGCAAGATTTTTGTAGATTTCAGGCAGCGTGATAAGGATAAAGCAGTGGGATGCTAGCTGAACAAACAAACAAACCCCAAACCACTTCTAAAAACTGAATTTTGCTGTCACACGATTCTATTTTTGCTTCTGTTTGCAATATTTCATGACAATCACACCAGACCTTGGAGACCCTGGCTGCAAATCCCCTTCTTTAACTTCCCTGCGTTCCTCTCCCACAAAGATTATTGCATTTGCAATTGTAATCTTTAAAACCATAAACACTGAATAGTTCTCCTGCCTACCTCAGAAACACCACAGCCACTCCACCCATCTGCATTTCCATCTGCTGTCCTTCCACTCCGGCCACTTCTGAGGCTGGAAGCCAGTTGTCCTGAAGGCTGGTCCAGGAGACTGCCCTGACGGAGGGAAAGGGGTCCTTAGCTCAGCGAGCATGCACAGGAGAAGGACCACAAAGATGCCCCAGGAGGAGTTTCAGTCAGGACTGGAGCCTGCTCAACCCTGAGATAAAAACCATCACTAATTAGGGTCATTGATTCCAGCCTGCAGGGAACCAATTGGTTTTTAAAGGGAACTAGGTAAATCCCAGTCCTGCATGGAGCAGCTGTGGCCCCAGCTGGGGTCATTCAGGGTGTCAGGAGGGACACAGCTGCAGTTCACAAACATGTCCTAGAATGACCCCAAATGGAGACCAGGGCTGTGGGAAAGTCCATCTACCCTCCCTGGGCAGCCCTTCCCTCAGGAAAAAACCCTGGCAAGACAGTGGAAGCTGAGATTCCTCCCTCGAGGTGTTGTTGGCTTGCATTTTGGTTGCATTTCAGAGTCCTGGTCAGAAATTAGTTAAGCTTATTACTCTAGGTAGTGCAAAAAATAAAAGTGAAAGGCCCTGTCATAGTGATGGGCTCTTGGCTTCCCTGTGAGGTGTGTAGGTTTTCTGATGTGCCTTCTTCCTTTCCCCTGCTGGTTGGTTTGGGTTTTTTTGTGCCATAACACGCTCAAAAGTGCCTGCAGCTCCACTTAAATATGAGCATCAGATTAGATTTACCCAGCCACACTGTCCCTATGCCTTCAAGAGGAATTTGCAGTTTGAAACTGAACTCAGTTACCTTTGAAAAAGGAGCCACTGCCCAGCTTTCTACAAATGATTTGTCTCGAATTTAATTCTCAAGTTATACATTGAAAATGAGGAATGGAGGCGAGAAAGTGCAAGGGAAAATGTGACCAACACTCCATCAGCCAAAAGGCTGGTGGCTTCCAGTTAAGGACTCTGACCTGTAGGGGTTATATCATGGACAGGGATATTTCCTCTGGGCTAAAATGTTGTCATAAGAGATCTTACAGCTCACACTTAAAAGCAATAGCTCTGAGAAGGGCAGGTACTAGAGCATGTGAGTTTTAAAATCTCTGTTATATTCCCAACACTTGCACAATGACCGTATCCTGAAAGGGGTGGATTTTCTGCCTTTCTCGGCCTGATTGATTTAGATCAGAATAGTTATTTGGTTTTCAAGAAAGGGTTATTGTTCCCATGTGCAGCGATTTTTATATGGCCAACAAAGCTTGGTGATATTTCTAGCATATGGCGTGAGTGCATTTACTTGACAGCTCACTTTATATTTAGTCCAAAACCTTGCGTTAGAAGTGGGAAAACACAAGCAGTGATTAGAAACTCCTTAGCTCTCACCTGGCTCTTCTCACTGACTCCCTGTGTGGCTTGAGACCCTGGGCTACAGCAATTTTTAAGAACAGCCTCTGAGCAGCACTGATGAGTTTCTGTCTCCTTACATTGCTGTAAAAAATAATTACTTTTTTTTTTCTTCTCCTGAAGTGTTCACCTAACAACTTAATCACCTTAAAGCTGCTGGACATAGATGTCTCTAACAGTTTCCCCACTGCTAAATGTGGTATGCTAATCTTATTTTTCTTCATCAACATGGACTGAGAGTGAATTATTTAGAATCGATACAAACCTTTGATGTTCACTTTGAATCAGTTCCTGCTCAGTCTCTCTTATTTCACAATTAAAGTCACATTGACTCGGGATGTGCATATGCTACAGAGCATAAGGAGACCTTCCTTTACTGGCAATCCAGAATGGTCTGATTTCAGCCCAGTTCTAAAGGCAATTGATTGAAGCATTTAGTGCAACTCCAACAAGTCCCAGCTGCAAAACTCCTCGTGCAAATGTGCGGGTTAACTGTTGCCATTTACACCAAGTACCTTTCATAGAGGATTTCTGGCCAGTCGGCAGGCTGGGAGCTTGATATCCAGCCAAACAAAGTGACAAGGCAGTAGGGAATTGCTAAAATCTGTGATCTAACACCAAAGCTTATAGAGGCAGCAAGGGTAAAATAACCCCTGATGGTATCTGCAAAAGGAAATTCTTCCAGCATAAGCTGTCTCTGAGTAAAGCCACATTCTGGTGATTGCTTCAGATGACTTTACTCACACAAATGATGGGCATTCACTGTTTTCAACCATTCTTGCTCTGATGTGTCTGGAGAAAATGTCAGGGTTATGAAAGGGCTGCCCAGCTCCCTTACAGCAAAGTGTTAAGTGTCCAGAAGAAGACCCTTTCAGAAAAATGTGTCATCAGAACAATCCTCAACTCGCAGGTGACCAGCTAAATGGAAATGTCATCTCCTCAGAAGTATCTCAGACACTCCCCAAGGTCTTCTTCTCTAGGTCCTTGCCTGTCAGTGCAGAGGTGAAGAATGTTTTGCTGTGTTTCCAGCATTGCTATGCCGTGCCCCAAATGGGAGGTGTATGAGGAGGTCTCTGGAGCTGAGGTCTCCTTACAAGTCATAGTGATGGGCTCTGCTTGACTATAATGAACGGTGGCCCTGTGATGAATGAAAGTCACCCCCTTCAGCTGTGTCATCACACAAATTATACACTGCCCACAGAGAATACATTCAAGGAAATTTAAGCAATAAACCTCTATATGAGGACAAGCAATTGTATAATGTGGCATAAGGACCACTGCCAGATTGATCATCTGATGACAAGCAACTCCTTTGACAAGCATTGTCCTCCTGCAGGCTGCCTACTGTTGTATTCCTAAAACTGCTAGGATCTCCTTCAATTAATCAGGCGTGGGTGCTTCACAAATGATTGCCACTTTCTCAGTGAAACTTTCAGAAGTTCCTTCATTACTAAGCCCTGTTGACCTTGAGCAGTACTTAAAAACTCAAATACATGGTCTGGTTACTCAGACTTGTCCAGCCAGGAGTTACCAGAGGTTGTGCATCAGCTGAGTGGCAGTAAATGCTTGTGTCCATCCAAACACAATGTAAATTGACCTAATTTAAACCTCTCCTATTATGAGGTAAGTTCATAGCTGCCCCAGACTGATAGCAGCCACACGGAGAGGCACTGCAGCTGAGCAGACATGTGGTAACCTGCTACGTTGCAGGAGCTGGGTAGTTAGTTGATCTGGGCTCTCAGTTTCTCAAATCCCTGTTGAAAATGGAACTTCAGCACTTCAGAAGATTGCACAAATCTCAGGTTTATGCTGACAGCCTAAACCCAGCTTTGAATGCTGTATAGCTTTGGAGGCACTTTTAGAGGTGGCTGCTACCAATAATAATAGCTCTTGAGGGGAAAAGAAAACAAAAAAGCTTTCAAAAAGAAACCAAAATAACTCTGACAGAGTTTCTGCTTCCTCCAGCTGAAGGGAGTATGGGACCTTGCAACTTACAATGATTTCAGACTCCCATGCACAATTTCCCTCAACTAGTCACAGTGATGAGATAACTTGGTAGTGGAAAAGTGAATTACCATATACTTAGCTTTATTTTCAAAGAGTTTTTATAATGAACTTATCATGTAATTTCCATAACAAAGTGTGTAATTATTCCTCTTTTTCATTGGGGAGATTTAATATTGAGTAGTAGCCTCAGGTCTATTGCTAAACCACATGCTGCAATAAAGCTGTTGTTTTGTTTGATTTTAATTCTTAGACCTAACAAAAGAATACCCTGGCAGAGCTTGTTTAAAGTGGAAAATTGGCTACATCCCTTGAAGCTCAAAGAAAATATAATTTATTATACAGTCTTCTCAATGTCTTCATAAGCATTGTCCATTTTCTGGAAAACCATGTCAATAAATCACCCACTAATTGTTGTTTGAAGGTCAAGCGAAAGGTTTTGTTTTTCTTGCAGTTGACTTCTGTAGGTGAAGAAACATTTGGCTTCATAGCTACACATTGTTGGAATTAATTTTCCACCAGTTCTTATGCTACTGAATGTCAAATATTTCTGCCTTTGAAACTGTCACATAATTCTGAGGAGCTAAATCTAATTGCCACCTCTTTGAAATGTTTCTTTGAGCATTTCTGTGGCTTTTTAATATTTGTCTGTATTCTTCCCTTTTCTGCCTTTGGCACTTTCTTATTTAATTTTATTTTATTTTTTGGCTCCAAAGACCCTTCTGACTCTAAGTGCCTTGTTAGGAGCCAGGCTAAAACCAAGAATTGCAAGTGAAGTTTCACTGCTGTGTGCTGACTTCCTTAATACTTTAGAGTCTCACCTGCCCCACTGGGCTGAGGGGGGACTGTGGGTGGCTGGGTGCAGAGGCAGCCACAAGAGATGGCTTCACAGATGCAGTTGTCTGCATGGGAACAGATGTAGCCAACAGCTGGAAAGGGACAAGTATTGACAAGGGCTGACAAGAGGGAAAGAAAGGAGAGAGCAACCCTAGAAAGCTGGCTGGCTGAGGGTTTCCAGGGTCTAGCTGTAAGCCCTGGGAATGCTGTGGGAAGGGCAGTGGAGAAAAGGCAAGTGGCCATGATGAGAGTCTAGCAAGATGAGGTGACCTGGAGTTGGAATGCTTTGAAAAGGAACAAAAGCAATTACAAGGATGCCACTCTTCCCTGGTTTATATTTCAGTGGTGCCCAGCGACAGGACAAGGGGCAGTGGTCACAAACTGGAACTCAGGAAGTTTCACCTCCACATGAGGAGAAACTTCTTTCCTGTGAGGGTGACAGAGCCTGGAACAGGCTGCCCAGGGAGGTTGTGGAGTTGTCGTCTATGGAGACGTTCAAAACCCACCTGGATGTGTTCCTGTGCAACCTGTTCTAGGTGACTGTGCTTTGGTGGAAGGGGTGGACTAGATGAGCTCCAGAGATCCCTTCCAACCCCTTCCATTCTGTGATTTCATCTCATACAAGGAGCTGCTGGTGGGAACTGCTGTACACAGGACATAATCACAGTTTCTTTCCCATCACATGGGCTGAGTTACCATATAGGACTTGGCAGCAGTCTCAGGGCACTGGTGGCACCAACATGCATGAGGGTCTGGCAGACCATTTCTTTGCTCCTTGTGGTGAGTCACAGAGGAAGGCTGCCACATTGCTCCTGGCACAGCATGGACTGCAGCATCCTTTCTGCCACAGCCAGGGAGGCTCAGCTCACTTACTAGTAGATGCCAGTGGGCATCTACACCTGAACTAATTGTCTAAACTCCCTCTGTAGTTAACAGAGAGACACAATCACATCTAAAATACAGTTCACCTCTTCCTAGGGCAGACATCTTAAACAGGGCAGATGAATTCTCTTCCAACCTAACTGCTTTTCTTTGACTATAAAGGAAGTAGGCACTGCAAGCCCCCCTAGGTTAGATGAATGCACTCTGCATTTCTGTAAGATCTAGTTCTCTTTTCACAGTGTCATCATGGGCAACACTTGTTGGATTTTTGCTTCTTTCTACTATTTGTTCTTTTTCAGACCACTAACTATTTTTCATGTTTTAATCTGTTAAATGTATGACTACATTTTAATCTCTTTATTATATGTATGATGCATGGTGTCTGTTGCTCCTCTACCTCCTTGTTCATTTACTGGATACAAGCAACATGATTAGGTGCCAGTTCCATCACAAAATACTCACTCTGAGTTCGCTGGCTGAGCAAAATGCAGATCTTCCAGTGTAGATGTTGACAATTTGCCCAAGGAATCCCACCCTAGGTGAGACTTCTTGGGCGAAGAGCCTGGAAGTTGCAAAATGTATTAGAATCAGAGAGAAATTATACATCTTTTCCTGAAGAACTACTCTTCTAGCTGTGAGAGACAATCAAAATATCAGGGACCATGCAACAGATTGGGAGCAGATGATTTCAGAAGAGAAGTGAATTTTGGACGGGAGTGTTTGGATGTGTTGGATGGAAAAGAAAATCTGGCTCCATTCTTCTAAGGAAGGAAATTAAATATTTGTGCATAGGCAGGAGAAAAGACTTAAATGAGAGAAAGAAAGAGGATTAAGAATATAAGAAATGTGTGAGGGCAGTTTGGGGAGGGTGTTTATAAATCTCTTCTAATCTCCTCCTCTGCTACAGTCAGACTCAGTTTTAGAAATGCCTGATGCTCCTTCCTTGTCCTGCCTCTTCCCACAGGTAGCTTGTGGTGTCACGGTGTTGCCCCTGCCCACACCCCTGAGGAGAGAGCCTGGCCTCCAACAGCAGCTGAGGTGAAGTGGTGGGAGGGAAGGGCTGCATGGAGAGATGTGAAGAAACTGTTCAGCTCTGGTCGGATAGGAGGGGGTTTGTACCCTACCGAGATCTAGAAAAACAAGTGGAAATTGTAGCCATAAGTTTTGAATAAATAAATATTTTTTAAAAACCCAACTGTTTTGAAGTTCTAAGGAGAAAATAATATTTGATTAAAAGACAAAACATGTATGGGGTAACTTTTTCATTTCCTGTTCATGATGAAGGTATTACTGACATTATTTAAGCTGTGTTGAAGACATATAACGAGAGTCTAAGCAGATATAAAAGTTCTTTTGGAATGTTATTTATAGTCCCTTGGTACCCAATGCCAAACGTTAATAAGGTTTATGAGAAACCAGTGGAGACTGTAAATTGTTAGACTTCTAATTTAAATCATGTTGCTGACTCCATTTGTTTCCTACACATTGATCTGACATTCAGATAAATCTGATAAAATTCTCCAAGCTGGAGAGAGATTTGTTCTCTGTCAGTGGGAATCTAACTATTAGAAAGACAAGGAGTGAGGTTATTGGGAACAAAGCCACAGGCAGCAATATACCTCACTTGAACACTCCTTTTTTATTTATTTAAATGTTCCAGTATTTGATAAATTGCTTATGCAGCCATTTAACTGACTCTTCTGGAAAGTGTTTATTTGCAGTCACCTCGATGTCAGCAGTGAAATGAGCTGGGACTGAAATTTCATTAAGAAAGTCATATTTCATTATTATGGCCCCAGCGATCATCACTCTGTGTACATTAAATACAAAACCTATAGAATGTTTAAATAATAACACAGCCATGGCAAAAGCCTGGCATGAGCCAGACAGGATATATCCACTGTTAACACGCTGACTCCACCAGCACACAGGGCTCTTGTGGGACAAATAGCTGAAAGAGTATGTGAGTCTTAAACTTTGAATTTCCTCTGATTTGCCCATTTCAAATTGCAGCCTTAATTTCCTTTAGAGCAAAGAAAAACTCAAGGTACCTGCTCTATGCCAAATTGAGCCCTCCTGCTGTATAACCTGAAGGAGAAGTTTACACTGACTCAGAAGCAAGTTGCAATATTTGCATCTGATTGTGTTGTGTTCCTCATCTTGAGGACACAGCATTTGGAACCAGCCTGTAAAGTCTCAGCACTTCGAGGCTGAGACTTCACTATGCCTTAGATTAATGATATGTGGAGTTTTATTCCTATTTTCTGTCAGTTAGAGAAGTCCTCAAGGAAAATAGGCATGCAGAAATTAACACAATTTAGATGGAGCAAATAAAATACACCACAGAAGGTAGTTATGCTGTGGGCTTTGTTTAGGCTTTTGAATATGCCAGGATGAACCAAATGAAAATCAGAATATCACAGAAAAATGGGACCAAAGGTGACCTTGAAAGGCAAGCATCTCTTAGACAGCTTATTGACACCTTCCCTCCCAACAGTGTGATTCAAACCCTGCCGAAGTCAATGTGTGTCACAGGCTTCAACAGCTTTAACTCAGCTCCTCAGTGTTTTACAGTCCCTGTAGAGCAAAAGAAATCTATCTTGCCTCCTCCCATACACCAAATAAAGTTTCCAAAATGGCACCTCTGCTTTGCTGACTACACTCTTTTCTTTTTTTAATTGTACACGTGTATCCCTGAGAAACCTCACTACACGTTCAGGATAAACTCACGTTACCTCTGCTTGCCAGAAGAAAATGAAAAGTAAACCCCCATCAATTTTTATTTTTTTTTTGCTCATAATTGTGGATAAAATGCAATATATTTGGCTCATATAAATTTGCTAGCAAATTATATTCAATAAAACCCTGGTGAGCAATTTAAAAGCATAAATCCCCCCATGCTGAAAAAAAAGCTCATAAATTATACAAGAAAAAGGAGTGATTTCATCAAAGAGCCAACCTCTGCCCATGGAATGTTTCAATAGTACTGGATTTATAGTTTTCTGGGAGACGATTTATGATCCCTAATTTTCTGCAATAAAAACCTCAGTGGGGATTCTCTGAATGAAGTATCTTTTAACAAAGAAATAAATAATAATAAAAAAAAATTAATTCATTTGTGAGTGAATGCAGACAATGCCATTATTGGAGAGCTGCCCCTTTCGTTTTCCTGCTCCAGAATTAATCATGGAAGACCTAATAAAGACTGCAGAGTGAGCAAGGAAAGGAAGACCGTAAGACTTGGAAATAAATGCATTGCACAGTTGGAAACAGCACTTCTTGTAATAAATTCACCTGTGGTACTTTATAGCCATTGCCTTTAAATAAGAATAAAGTTGTCAGACTGGTTTAAAGGAAAGGTTGACCAGCTCCAAATCTCTCCAGGATGGCCACATCATAGAAGTAGCTCGGGGGAGATGTGTGTAAAGCCTGTGCACAGACGTGATGCGAAATCACAGCTACATGCACAGAGAGATTCACTCATTTCCCCTGATTTTAGGGCTCTGATTCACAGTCCTTGCCAAATTTAGTGGCAGTGGCTGCAGAGGTTGCTGTTCTCATGGGCCATCAGTAATCAGGCAGCAGGGACCATGAATCAGAGCACGTATCTGTCACAGGTCACAGCCCAGGGAGCTAAGGTGAAGTGAGAATGACAAGACCTAAGTTAATGTGCCAGACTGTGAATTATGACAGCTGAGGAGGGAACTTAATGTCTCTGACTGCTCAAAGGATGGGAGAGGAAAAAATCTTCAATCCCCTTTTAACAACTCCCACATAAATCACCAAGAATTCCTGCGTTGAGAATCTGCTACTGGGTGGTAAGAGAAAGATAAAGGGCTGGAAGGACGTTTGCTGTAGGACACCATGGTTGATTCCTAGAGATGTTATTAATCCCATTTTATTGATAAGAAGTAAAGACCTGTGTTGAATGATCAGACAAGCAGACTGACAATACTGGTATCTGAGCTCATTATCCTATATGTCAGCTTGAGTACAGTCCCCCATCTAGTCATCCGTAGACAGCCCGTGCTCCTAGCACACAGGAACAGGGATGGCTTCCTGGATAAGTGGGAACAGTGAGAGTACCTGTATCACTGGGGTCAGCAGCAAGCACTCAGCATCTCTTGCTGTTCCCTCACGCTTTCCAGACTTGGAGAAACAGAGAAAGGGTGAAGGTGCAGTCCAGATAGATTTCCCATTTCTATACCCTGGATTTTCCCTGTGTATTCCTCCTGTGGGAGGGCTCCAGTCTAGGCCCCTAAGCTTTCAACTTCCATGGCAAAAAATACAGACAAAGGCAGTTAGGGGCTGAGCCAATGCCCACACAAGTCTGTAGATGAAAGAACTCTATTGCCTTTGCTAAGTATTAGATTGAGCCCTTGCCTAAACCCACGTAGCACAGATGAAAAGAAAATGCTCAAAAACATTTTGTTTTGACAGCAAACAATGGGCAGAAAAGGTTTGTGAAGATATTTGCCTGACTTGTCTTTTCTCATCGAGTTTTATTATGAAATAGAACAAGAATTGCTGAAAATAGGCTTGGTTCAACTGTTTCTTATCTAGCAGAACAGCCTCAGTTGACAGAGTGTCAGGAAAGAGCGGCAAGAAAACTGCAGAAAGAAGGAAGATTTTTCAAGAAATTAATTTCAACTCACATTGCAGCTCTGGAAGACTACCAGCTACGACTGCTGAGGCAGAACAGCTGGCTGAAAGGAAGGAAGTATGTCTTTGGAAAGGTAATTTGTAAGTATTAAGCACACAAGATTTGCTATCTATCATCTACCCCTGCTCCAAAACACTTTATAAGCACCGGGAATTTTGCCCATGTCTGTTCAGCAGGACCTGGGAGTATTTCCTAGCTCCTCTGCCTGGGTATTCACGCCAGCTACATCCAGTGCTATGTTGGGAGCAGATCCAGCTACAGACTGGCCTCCTCTATTCCATGAAGTGGAAACCCCAGCTTATGGCCCAGGAGGTAACTGCAAAGTGCCCTTGTCACTCTTTCTGGACAGAAAGTATGTGCTTGGAGCTGACACAGTCGTCAAACACTTGTGGCTGAAGTAGAGCAGGAGAAGGCATTCATCAATACCTCAGTCATTGTTCCCCAGGAAAAAAAACAGACTGCAGTTTGATCATTCGCTGCTCTTACAGAGATGCTTTTGTGTTGGGTTATTTTTCTTTCCCTGAGGATCTGGACTGTATTTCTGATTGATCAAGAATGCAAAACAAGAATTATTTTTTTCTTTTTTTTAGGTATGTTTCAGTTATCTACAGATATTCCATTAAATAGATCTGTATTGTTTTCATCCATTCTTTATACCAGAAGAGACTTTAGGAAATGTATACATGTTGCCATATATTAACATGTCTACTTAGCATCCCAGTGTACCAAACAGGTAGCATTTTCTTATGCAGACAGTGGTATCTGGCTTCCATACCAACATTTATTTGACATAAGTAGAAACATCCCAACAACACCAACAACCACCATCAAAAAAGCGCCCAGCTTCTCACAAAATAAAGGCATTCAAAACTAGAGCTCTGTGATCCCTTAAGGAAGATGTGAGAAATGCCCTTCAGACACAAAATGAAATGTCTTTCTTATACATCTTGGAGATAATTCTATCACTGCAGTAAAAAGGGAGACGTGCAAATAAGAAGCTGATTGAAATGCATAAAAGGATATCCAAAAGGAATTAAAACAACTAAAAGACAAATGTACAGAGGGCATAAAAGAAGCATCTTGAATTGGAGAACAGTCTGCATATATAGACTGAAAAACCAGAGATACACCACCCAGGGAGGGGTCCAGCTGGAACAAACAGCCTCACAGGCAGCAGATCTAAAATGCAGGGTGATGTTTTTGTGTAGTGTGTCCTAGTAAAGTGGGAGTCGGGCATCCCAGAAAGAAGGCTGGAAGGGAACTCAAGAAGTCATTTACTCTCTGCTTTTAATGTGAGGCAGAAAAAATACAGCTGAGAGAATATGTTCAATCTGTTCTTTAAAATCTTTAGTAAAGCTCAAGATAGGAATATATGTGGAGAGTAGAGGAAGGAAATTAATTCAGCTGAACACTGCTCACCTTGCAAATGGATGGGCTTCCAAATTGATTTATATTTTATCTGTAAAGCTGCCTTGCTGAAGCAATAAGCTGTGTCTTTATTGTCAGCAACAACCAGAAGTACTGGCTGTTGGGATCAGATCACCAGTGCTAATGCTGGGTGGCCTTATTTTCTCCAGAAGAGTCATAATACATTAAGGAAGATGTGAGAAATGCCCCCTTGTTACTGACACAACAAGATAAATATCTCAGTATCACAGGGAGTTGGCAACTCAGGATCATCAGTTATGATCCTGAAGTCAACCTCAGTGACATCAAGATGTCCCTGCATCATTCAGATATAATGCAAAGGGTATTTTTGCTTCTGACTGTTTCTGAGAGATGAAAGGAGGCCATTCCCAAATTTCCTGAAGGTACCCAAATGCCATACAGTCAATATTCAGCAGCACCCAGCCATTAAGGCTTATGAAGAGAAAATATTGAAGCAAAAGGAAAGGAAGGAAATGCTCAGCAGTAAAAACAGGCGCTTATTAAATAAGCCATAAATGAGCCAGGGACCTCTGTCCTAAATATCTCACTTGTACTTATTCCTTGCTCCACTTAATTTCAGACATAAGGCTCAAACTGGCTGTGAAGGAAGACAGAGGAAAAAGGGGCTGTGTTCTTTACGCAGGGTCAGTTCTAGGAAGCCCCAGGGAGTGATTCAATCAAAAGCAAGAGCAAAAATACCTGGAAGGGGTGCACTAACCTGCCTACGTGCCAAGTGGGGCAATCAGCTATCTCACAGTGGTTCAGGGCTGCAGTGAGACAAATCGGTGCTAGTGTTCATGCCAAGCCACAGATACCACACTCAATTTGTTAGGGAATAACCCCAGGTCTTTCCAGCAAAATATTCACTCCTTCCATATCCTGTCAGTGAGCAATATGGAAAAATTTCCCTCTAATGGGTGAGTGCCATGTCCTGAAACAAGACTGGGAAACCATAGCTTGTACTCCGTGCATGAAAGTACTGGACAATTAGAAACTCAGCTGAACCATGCAGATTGTCTGCTCATGAGGGTAGACACTTATTAAAAAAGTGTGGAGGAATTTATTCTTTGAAGTATACAGCTGTTGCCATTTCAACCACAGAGCCAAGTTTACATCCACGACAGTTGAAAAACACAGCACATTAAGAAAGAGATCCAGCTTGCTAACTACATGACTAATTACATGGGGTAGCTGGGACAGGAGGAGTGTCTTGGAGCAGTTTGTGTCCCCTCTGGCTGGGAGGACAGGATGTTTTCAGTAAGAGTGGGACTGCTAGTCTCTCCTCTCCATGATGCCCACCTCCCTCCACACAAAACCAGGAGTCTACTTCCCTCCCAGAGGAGAGCCAGGATCAGACTCAACTAGACATTAAAAAGCACATCAGTATCCATGCTTATTTTCCTTTTGAGCTACCTGTTAAGATCCTTGATTAAACTGACCTGCTGCTTATTTGTACATCACCTCAGAGCTGGATCATCTCTTCACTGCTGTGCTAAAATAAGTAAAACAAGATTAAGACCATCTAAGACCAAACCTTAACATTGCCACATGGCTCCTGCTCATATCTTCTTCACAAAACCTCTTTGGCAACATCCCTGGACCTGTATATTGCTTATTCTGATCAGAAGAGCCCAGGTGTCAGAGCAGGTGGCTCTCTACATTCACCAGGCTGTACAGTCCTAAAGCTGATGTCCTAGGGTCATCTCTATATGTGATGGACAAGGAGCAGCCTATTGCATATTTGGCTGGGTAGTGCATGGAGTGATGGACACCTTGCTACTCAGTAATAATTTGCACAGTGTGCGTTGGCCTAATAACTGTTTATTGCACAAATATTTTGGTTAAATTTAATAACAGACTGTAAAGAAAACAATCAGAAAGGAGGAAAAATGACTTGAACTCAGCCAGCCCTGCAGTTAACACGGGACAATGGGAAAGTCATGGGCTCGCAGGAGTCTGGTTCAGCTTCCTGCAGGGCCTACTGAACTGGTGGAGAAAAACAGAGCCAAAAGTCTGACAACCAAGAAGCACAAATGAACTCTGGCTGCATCAGCAGGACTCTCTTTTCAGAGCCAGGGAGATCTTGGGGAGCTGTTCAAGGGCACCAGACCGAGACTCAAGTACTCGTTGTAGTGTCTGCAGAAGCAAGACCTGTCTCAGTTGCCAAAGGGGCAGAGCTTTGGATAACTTGGAGAATGGGGAAGAATGGCTCATTTTATAAATGCTTTCTGGAAAAGGAAACAATACTCTAGTTTTGAGAAAGCAATTTTGACATTCTGCGAGCATCATTTGTCATGTTACCCTTGAGCGAAAGTCCACAGGCATCCAAACTTGTCTGGAGGTTTTGGTGAAACCTTTCCTCCCCATACTGCAGCCCCTGGCAACTCTAGAAGAGATGAAACCCAAACTCTTGAAATCTCTCAGATGGTGAAGGCTCAGTGTGAGGCCCAAGGTGAGGTCAAGACATAGTTGCCAGTAACAAACTCTGGCAGGAGTAGAGGCCACCCTGTGAGCCCCACACCTGGATCAGCCTGGTCAGACACTGGCAGCTGGCTCCTCCTCATCTTTCCTATCAAGCAGAGCATCAGACAATGGAGGAAAACTATTTTATTCTCCTCTTGCGGGCTTAGCAGCCCATCAGAGTCCTAACACCAGAGGGGCAGAAGTGTTGCATTGCCTATTGCTGTTGAAAAAGGTAATGGCTCTTGCTAGGATCTAATATCCTTTGCTCACTGCAAATAAGTTAGCTAGGCTGGCTTACATCACCTGAAATCACATTTAATCTATCAGCACATTGATAATTTTGCACCAGAGTATGTACCAGGCCTGCTCAATACCTCCAGGGCAGGACCTAGAAGTGCTAATGCATATCCTCCTTGGGATCATTCCAGCATATCCTCACTGCATTGCTTTTCCATGCTGCATTTCAGGACTAGCAGTTCCCTCTTCCAAAACCAAGCTGCTTATTTAGATGAAATTTCATTGAGACTTCTGTGGGCATTATAGAAGTGGATCAGTAAGAAAGAACACAGCCCTTGCTGGATGACAGCAAACACTCACTGGCTTATGAATATGAGGACAAGTGACTGCTAGGTCATATTTAATTTACCCTTACCACACTGACCATAATGCTGCCTAACCAGAGAAAACATTGCATGATAGGGAAAACAGGCAGACCACGAACTAAGTATACACCACAAAATCCAGTACATCATGTTGAGTAAGCAGATGTCACTGGAAGGAAAAGACAATACTGTAGGTACTGAAAAACCTTCAACTGACATCTGCGTTTCTTTATTTCTATCTGAAAGTCTCCTTTAATGGAGACTTTTTATTCTCTCAGATGGAAAATGGTGGTAGCTTGTATCTGCAATTTTCTGAAGGACCTTTTTCTCCTGTCAGAAAATCAGGTGTGTTCTTGTTACAGGTGAATTAATGTTCATCTGATAGACAATTTCTTACCAATACTGGTGAGTTACTTTAGTGAAGGTCATATATGGTCATAAAGAAAAAATTTAGCTGAAGAAAGAATCAGTGGCAAAACCAAAAGGTTTTTCAACCTTAGGTAGCCCAAGCAGCACCTTGTCCCCTAGCAAGGACCTAGTCTTGAAAAGCAGCACTAAGAAGGGAAGAACTGGCCCATAGAGCAGCATCTTCTTCTCTCTGTCCACAATTGCTCATAGAAACTACAGCTCAAAATCTCAGCTGGCTGCCAAGTACCTCATTCTTTGGATGCAGAACTTGAGAAATATTACAGGGCCCCAATTTTAAGGAGTCCTCTCAAAAATCAGTCTTTATTTTGGACACCATGAGCTAGGCAGCATCGCTAGTCAGATGCTAAGATCTTGGCTAGAAAATACATCTTCACATAAGCAGCGTGCACATCTTCACAACAGGACCCCAGTCTGCTGTTTGTAATGCTTGGCATTCTAACCTCAAGTAAATGCACCAAGTAATCTGCAGGATATGTCTCGGAGCATGTTTACATGGTAATAATGATGTTAAAGTAGAATGGCCGTATGATTTATTATACCTTGTGAAATAAAGCAAAGCCAATCTCTTCCCACCACGGGAAGTACCATCATAGCAGAAAATGGAAAGAAGAAAGAATTAAATACCACCCAGGCCTGGTTCAAACATGCAAACTTTCTAATAAAATATCAGAACCAGATGCTGCTAAAGATGAGTGATAATTAAAGAAGATAAATTAAAGAAATGTTTTTCCAGGGAATGACTCTACTGCACACAAATTGATTCAGCATGGGGACAAAAATATAATAAAATTACTGCTGCTGCCTGTTTTCAGAAGTTTCCATTAATGATTCAAGGCAGGTTCCCTGCTAAATTCCCTCATATCCAGGCTCCCTCTTTGCCTCTGTTGGTTTAATCTCGGTGTGGTTTAGCAGAGTGAGTGGAGGACCCGGTGCCAGCAACTTGGTTCCAGCACTGACTCACTGTGTGGGCTCCCTTATGTCATGTTCAGGGCAGGTCAGCCCTGGAAAGCACATCTCTCAAAAGAGTCTTGAGGGGTCCAGAGCCCGACGGTCTCCCCACTCCCTGGGTCAGATGTGCACAGTTCACCAGAGGTTTTCTCCCTGACTGCCAGCCCAGCAAACTGATCTCGGGCTAAACTGGTGTAATGTGATTTTTTGGGGTTTTTTTTCATTGGTCTGGTGGCTCAGTGCAAGAAATGAGTGCACTGGAAGCCAAATCATGCAGACACCTGTACAAACTCAGCAGGAACTATCACCAGAGCCCTGCAGATGAAGAGTGGATTCAGCAGACCCGCTAAGACCACCCTGGAGCTTTATGTGCCTGTGTATAAACTCATCTTAGTCCAGGTTGTTGCTAAGCTTCACCTTACTTAAACACAAGGTGATGGTTAAGCCCCTCAAAGACTTATTAATTCTTCAGATTTCTTACACGCACAGAAATGCCTATCCAATCTCCATGGGCATTTTCATAGCAAATGAAATAACGTGCTGCACCAGGAAAGGAAAAGGATAAAATGAAACCATCTTAATACATGGCTTAGTTCTCTTTTAACCACATGTTCCCCAGGCTCCCAACCTCTGCAAATGCCTGTGAGGAATGGCGTGGTTTGCAGTGCGCCTTTAAGGTCAACAAATCTGGCTGAACAAGGGCTCAGACACAAGCTCGTGTTCCCCTTGCCTAAGGAGCTGCGAGCACGCTTCCCACATGGCGAGACAAGGTGAACCAGCACAGCTTCAGCCTGACCTCGACCAGGTTCCCAGCCCTGGGCTCCTGCCTCACCCTCCCGAGGGGCTGCGAGGACCCGCAGGGCAGGTGACTGCAGTGTGGCAGTGCTAAAACTGGGCATTTCTGCACAATTCCAGACTCCGGGCAAGCTAAGTCTGTCCACGGGCTATTGTCTGCCAGCCTTGGCACGGCCACCCATGAGGCAAGGCCAGCTACACTCTGCACCTTCTTCTCGGCCTCCTGGCACTGAGGCAGCTGCCACTGCAGCAGCCCAGGCTCCCAGGGACAAGGTGTGGATGCCACTAGCTGGGGATGCTTCCAAAACAGCACCATCCATGATCTGCTGGCCAGACTGGAAGAGAAAAGGGCACTGCTGACCACAGCTCTCACTTGATCCTATGGAAAGTACATTAAGACCCTTTGTGCCCTGCACATCTTTGAACGTGAAATAAGTATGGGTTACACATCTCACAGGGAGCCTGGTGATCTCTCCTTCATCTTTGCTTTGCTCCTGATGCCACAGGGCATCTGCCACCAAGTCCTGCTTCTTGCTATTTCCCTGGAGATATCGGAGAGGAGAGGAGAGGAGGAGAAGGGAAGGAAAGGGAAGGGGAAAAGATTAAAAACAGTGAAAAAAAAAAAGAAAGGGAAAAAGGAGCCACGAATCTGGGTGTGTAATTTATATATGAGGGAAAGTTTAAACCAGTGTGACTGGCAAGAATACAATGTTACTAAAAGCCACAGACATGCTAATTGGAGAGTCATTTAAGTCAACCCTATTGATCTTGTAAGCTTGCCAGTTTTCAATTTTCACTTCTGCTTGAAAACAGCTCAGAAAATAAAGACTTAACCAGAAACTCGTGATCGGTGACTTTTTAATCCAATTTTTAAGCAAATGTAACTCACCTATCTTGAGGGGTGCTTTAGTTTGACCAAGGGAACAGTTACAGAGAGCTTCCCTTTACTCACCTGAGCTTCCCCCAGCATGGGCTGGAGATGCACACTCAGGGCAAGCCAAGTCCTAGGTGCTTTTCTCCTGCAGATGCAAACCAAGATGTTTTCTTTCTTTTTTCAGTGGTGATCTTCACTGCCAGGAACCAGTTTTAGGTCTCAGAAAGAGCATCAGGAAGCAGGCACAGGCTTTCCACATTCTTAAGCAAAATATTTACTTTACAAGCGCTGAAAGAAAATTTGGAAAAGTGAAGTATAATATTTATTTTGACAATGTTAAATTGCATTAAAGTTGAAAGTGAAAATTAGATGCATGCACATACACCGAGGGCATTATCCACTAATCACAGGAACATAAAAGAACTGGAAAATACCCTCCTCCACTGCCACTAGAAAAGTTGGTCTGGACTAAATTACAGACAAAATGTATAATTAAGCAAGCTATTATTATCCAGTGTCTTAGCAGATGCTGACCTCATTTATGGTGCTTTGGGTAAGAATTCAGCAGAGGTTTCACTTCACAGCTGTGTCCGGGATGCTTTGGACCTGTTGTACTGCCCCAGAGATTCCCAGCACGTTAGCACTGTCTAAGTGGGGTGCTTCTGGTTTCCTATCATCCTTGGCTGCTGACTGGGGAACTTTTTTAGCTTCTCAGGGAAGAGAAAATGGCTGCACCAATCTGTCAGCAAGGCTTTATGCTGGCAACCTGTGTTTAATTACTGTGAAGAAGCTTTAGTATTCCACCAGTACAAGGGAGGACCCTCCACTGTTGTGTTATTCTCCTTTTGGGTGGTTTTTAAATTATTTTTTGCAGGTGTAGGCTTGTGGCTTAGTTACTGAAATAACAATTCTGTTGGAAATATCACTGGCATGAGAGATGATCTGCCAAAGCGTTACGGGCTCAGTAATTTGTACATGGAAATGAGGATCCAGAGGACAACATGAAACAACATGAACATCAGTGGCCCGAGGAGCTTATGATTAAAACATGCTGCTGAGCTTTTATGATTTCTACAGCTAATTAGCAAGATTTATAAGCAGCTAACAAAATCCAAGATTGGATACAGGGATGATCTTCATTTTCCACTTAGAGCAGAAAACTACTGGGTTTTAAAATAGCAGGGAAAGGACGAGAAGAACAAACACCTTTCTCTCTTCATTTGCTGACAATTAAGCCTAATTGCTTCTCTCCTTTCCGTAGGGTGAGTCTCTCAGGTGGCAAGCATGAAGGCTGTGACTTATTCACACCGATGGCAATACCTCCTTGATTTAATAGAGAAAACATTTCCCACTGTTTCTTTATCACTTCAGACTAGCACTGGTTTTGTTTTCCAGCAGCGTCTTGGGGGAGTGTGAAATGTCTGAAAAAGCCACTTCCACCAATATATACTTGGTTGATTCTGTTCCCCAGAGGCGCAAAATGAAAAGGAGGGAGCAGGGGAAAGAAATACCCAGGTAATCCATAGAGGAATCACGGGCTTAGTCTGCAGCTGTAGACCCACAACTGCCCCCACTGCTGCCAGGAGGGCTTCTGGCCAGCAGTACCTGCCTGGGATGTTCTGGTGTGCACAGAAGGGCTGTGCATGACCCAAGTGCTTTCCCTATGGCTTCTGCATTTCCAGAAGCTCAAACATCCTCACATAGTCAAGGACTGGGAAAACCCTTGGCCAGTGTGTAAAACTATTCTGCCTGGACAAACCTTTTGGGCAGCAAAGGAGATATCCTCCAGAAAAGCTGATTGCATGGACATATCACATAGGATCAACCTTGATTAAAGTGTAGATAAAAAACTGAAGCTGTTGGCAAAGGAATTGCTCCAACCCAGACCCACAGCATGTGAAGTCAGATGCAGGGACTGGTTTTGTTGTGACTGCAGCCAGCCCCAGTGCACAGCAGGGATGAGATTTCACCAAGAATGCAGCTGGCTGACTGGGATGGGTTTGTCTTTGGGAAGAGGCTCTCCAGCCACTGCAGGCATTACTCTTTTTCAGCATTTGCACTGGGCACCTCTCCCATTTCTGGCCAGGAATGCAAGGACCGCAGGTGGGGCTGTGCTCCCTTTGCTGGGAATTGTGGCCCATGATAGGGGACTGAGAGCCACACAGGGCCCTCAGCT
Organism: Chloroceryle aenea; assembly: GCA_013399075.1. NCBI lineage: Eukaryota > Metazoa > Chordata > Aves > Coraciiformes > Cerylidae > Chloroceryle > Chloroceryle aenea. The sequence continues at coordinate 84,528 of VWZY01004379.1, forward strand.
GCCAGGGCAGCAGTGCTCCCCTGGGCACAGAGCTGTGTGGAGGGAGATGTGCTGTGCCTACAGCTATCCCAGGCAACCCTGACCTTCAGAGGGCTGTACTTCATTTTTTTGTCAGCTGTGAAATTCCAGTGGCAGGCACAGCATCTTTCTGTGTCCATGGAAAGTGCTTTAACCATTCTGTATGTTGACACAATGTCATAATTAAAAATACATTGTCTTACTACACAGTGTGACCACAAAAGTCCATTTATAAAGCTCCATCTATTTATACTGGAGCTGTGTTTCCTCAGCTTAGGGATACACAAATACTGGTTTGCCATGCTTAATAGTATCCTAGCATTTTATTCTTTTTTAATGAACCACCATCATCACCTCCTCCAGTAATTTTTTTTCTGGTTCCTCTATTCCTAGACAGTTGGCTTAAATGGGTATAATGGGATCATTTCCACTCCAGTGATGGTTTGGCACTTACATTAAACAGTGCCCCTTAGCTGCCACACAGAATTTGCTGAAGGTTATGGTGAGACCCACACTAGAGTGATCCCATACTCTCTCCACTTGAACCTCCAAAACCAGCCCAGCTTTTGGGAGACGTGGAGTGGGAGCAGAGAAACATTTTGGGGATTTTCTGGTCTAACATTAGATAGGGAGATTTAGCCAGAACGCTTCCACTGAAGCACCTAGCATCCTGCTTTCATGGCCAGAGGTACTTTGGACCACGGGAATGTCATGTTGGCATCTCGAATGCAAAATGCCCAGTGAGAGGAACATCAGCAGAGCTTGAGCTCATCACATAAGCCCAGGGCTGCCTACAGATACAAAGTTCTCCAAACAGGGCTGTGGGTGAAAGAATCTTGCTCTGCTGGAAAGAGGAAAATGAAGGCCTGGCCTTGGCCAGCATCACCAGGACACCAGCAGAGCTAGGGCTAGTGCTAGCAGCAGCAGGAGGAGAGCAGGGTGGGGGGTGTCTAGACCCCCCCCTCACCCTCCAGCACTGAGAGCAGGAGCTGCCCAGCCTCTTTTACAGGTGTGCAGGGAAACGGGGGAGCGACGGGCTGCCGGGGCTCTCCTCCCAAGCATGTGCACTCCAGATGTGCCAGGAGTGAAAGGCAGCCAATACGGAATATTATTTATAATAACAATAATAACAATATTAATAACATAAGAACATCTGGTAGTGTTTTTTTTCCATCTACCATTTGGCTGCAGGCAGAACATCCGGGTGACATGACAATCTGTATTTCTGTTTCCAATTTAGCTCCAGCTCAGCTGCTGTAGTGACTCAGAGATGGGCGCTTCCAGGGACGCGTCCCTGGCTCCCCGGCTCGGCCAGCCCCACGAGTGGCACTCCTGTCACAGCTGACAGCAAAAGCACCTAAAATCATCTGGGTTTGGGGCTCCTTTATCAGCTGTTCTACAGGAGATTGCAAGGGGTTTTTTTTACACTTCCATGGCTCCTTTCCATCCTGCCCTGTGAGAAGTTACTCAACTACAACGGTGTGCGGTTTCGGACAGAAAATAAAAGCTGGCTGTTTTGAAATCAAAGCAGGAGTGGTTCTATTACACATTTCACGCTCTTGAAAGTATATTTGACTAAATACATATTTAAACCATTTTGGTATTGTTTTCAATTTTAAGGCTTTCAAATGTATCCAGTAAATATCTCACTTCCACCTACAAAGAGTTCAGTTTTGACACGCAACCAACATCGAGCCTAAAAAATTAGTGCTGTGATTAAGAAACGGTCCTCTAGCTTTTCCTTCCTCATTATACTGCCAGAAAGCTAAAAGCAAAATTACCATGGAAGCTGCAGATGCTGGTAGCAAAGTGCTCCTAGAGACAGTTGTAGCAGAAATCCTTTAACCCATCTTGCTCATCCCTGGTGCCTCCCAGAAAGCTGTAGGCTGTGGTGTTGATTTCTTCAGGCCCTAGTGCACAGAGGGTGGATTCCTCAGTTGTGGCACAGGCTTCGCTTCAAAGAGGGCAACACATTGCACACAGACTCTCATCTGCTATAAATTTACACAGGTTGATGACAAACTTAAAATCTGCACTATTAAAACTTCATGTTCAAGAATAATGTTCGTTTAAGTATTCGAACGTTCTCCCTCAAGTCATTAAAGACTGAGTGATGTAGAGAAAATGAGGAGGCCCCGTTATGCCTCTGGAGGCACATGTCCTGTTCCTGGCCTTGGGGTCGGTCAGCTCTGCACGTATGCTCAAGGACAAACACGGCCCCAACACTCATTATGTTATCAAATTTGCATATGAAGCAGCAAAAGTCGCTGATAAACAGAAAAACCAGGCCTTTGGCTCAGCACTTGTCCAATTATTAAAATCAGTTGCTCTGTATGGCATCTCAAATAAAGCCATTTCTCCTAATGCACTTTACACACCTCTCTGTGACTAATAGAGCAGATTAAATCTAATTATGCAGCTAGACGACCTGGTTTATGCAGCTGAATTTACAGGGCAATGAAAGACAGCTCCCATCACCTTTGGCTCCAGCGTGGTGATTCTTAAAACACATAAGGTGAAAATTTCAAGCATGTAGCACTATTTGTAATTAGCAAAAGAGAAGAATTTGGGTTAATTCTACCTCCAGCCTTATTGAATCCCCACGGAGCTTCCCTGTTGTCACAAATACAATTAGCATATGAAATCTGCTGACTGCTAAAGTTTGGGGAATAATGAAGGAATTTCCATACCCTTAAACCTGACACATTTTCTGAAGGGGATGCTCAGGCTGATATATGTTACAAAGCTCCCCTGGTTGTTTCAATGCTGACTTACTGCAGCCAAGAGCCTGGAGCTCTCTCATGCAAATTTGGGGTCAGACTCTCATCACTTGACTTAGAGACCCGGTAGCTCCCCTTCTTCTTGGGGATACTGAAGATGCTAACCAAGAGGGGACCCCACCACTTGCCTTTCTTTGGGATGCCGTGGCTGGCCCTGGGGGCAGTGGTTAGGAGGCAGCACAAAAATAGACTAGAAATTTGGCAGCTGAGTAGGCAGAAGAGATGGGAAAAAGGCAGTATGGGAATGAGCAGACCTGGGAAAAAGAAACTGGGAAGGAACAAAGCAAGAACTGTAATCAGAAATCATCTGAAGCAATGCTGTTAATATGTTATGCATAACAATGTCCTTGATGGCTGTCCAGGGCTCTCAGCTTGGGCCAGGAAACTGTCAGCTAGAAAGGAGTAAGTTGTTACATAGGTTCATGCTATTAATAGTGACAGTGCTCAGTAAATCTTACCTTGTGTGCTGTAAACAAGTTTTTATTCCTGTGGCTCAGGACAAGTCCTTCCAAATCCAGAATTTATCTCCCAGCTACACAGACCAGCAGTCCAGCTTTGCAGGCAGAACTGAAACACTGCAACCCTGAGCACTGCACTGGTTGCATGCCTTATTTTTGGCATAAATAGGTGTGATTCACCTTGCTCTTGCAAGAGGGTGAACCTCTCTGTTCAATTTCTCCTCCCCTTCACACATCCTACCTCTCCAAAACAAGGTCTTCCCTCTAACCTACAGGGCATTCCCTTGCACATAAGCTCCTGTGCTTTATGTGAACTAAAGAAGTACTGGTGACAGTCACCTGCAAGGGTGAGAAGTAGGTTCCAGCCTCTGTCTGAAAGATTTGGTAGGATCCTGATCTCCATGGTCTCTGAGAAGCATGACAGCCTTGCCTCTTCCAGTGCTTTCACTGAACATGAGAACTAAATCCTTGAACCCAAGAGTGACAGCTTCAATGAGGAGACTGAAGTCCCCCACCACAAAACTTTCTTTTTTTCCTAGAAGGTGGGTTAAACAGCCTTGGTTAAACAGTCTCCCTGCTGGGAGAACCTGGCAAAGGAGGGGTTTCAAACTGGGTGTCCCACAGACTGGGTAAGCAGGTAGAGCTGCAGGTGCCTAAATCCCTTCTTGGTCCTTTGGAGCCTGTCTCATTTTGCTATCAGAGGTAAGCAGTGAGCCAGCAGTCTCTGAAGACTGAGTCTCTGTGTAGCAGATGACTGAAGATCTTCAGGCAGAGGTGCCCTGGTCCCCACTCCAGGCTTTTGATAGTCTAGAAATTTGGAATATCAACACTGATTCTCTGGTAAGAGTTCCATTTCTCTTTAAAAATGCAGGTGTAGCAGGCTGATGAAAGGTCCCCAGAGCAATGTGTCTTCTGGAAATCAGGAGAGTATCAGGAATTCACTCTCCAGGCATGGAATCCGTTTCAGCCATGGGACCATGGATGACTCTGTTCTCTCAAAGAGGATGCTGCTAGCAAGGTGGCACTGCCATTAGTGAGCTGTGGGCTCATGCTGTGTGGGAAGAGAAAATACTTCTTGGATTTGTAAGGAGAGGACCCTGGAGCAGTCAGTAAATGAGAGAAGTGAAGATGACTGTCAGAGTACAGTCCCTTCCAACCTCTGTGGCAGTAGGACAAAAGACTAGGGCTGAGGAAGAGGAGAAGCCATCCAGCCCAGGGAATCAGGATGGACAGTCCACCTCTGCAATGGGTAAATGAGCTGGTCCAGATCCTACCACAAAACAGCAGAAGCTGGAGGGCTAAGCCCACTTAACTTTAACCAACTTTTGCTAATGTGGGACCTTAAACCACACATTTTGGGGGATCAAGGAGCAAGAGTGCTACTGGCTGCATTACAATGAACAAAATGAGCAGCAAAGAGACTGCATGTGGGTAATAAAAATAATAGCCAGTGGGAAACATGAGGAATCATTTAAATGATGCAAGAGAAATGATATACATCTGAGTATATTTTTCATAGGCAAACAGATGAAAACTGGTCCTCCAGCAAAGCTGGGGTACAGCCAGGGACTTAAATGTTGCAATGTTTTAATCTGCAGATTTCCTGTTGCCTAGCAGACTCCTCAGTCAGGAATTAGACAGTAAAGATACAATTCCCAGGGAGAATTAGGTGCCTTAGAATAGTATTCCTAGAAACCAGCACACTGAGCATGAAGTTATTTACACTGGCCCAGAGAAACCACAGAAGAAGAGAACAGGAGCAGAGTCAGAGATAGCAAGAGTCTCTTTCTGCTCAGTCCTGAATCTCCTCCTGAAGGCAGCTGTTCAAGCCCACCTAACCCTTTTGCCACAGAAAGATACCTTGCTCTTTTCTTCCCCTCACACTGCACTCAGGATCTCCGTGGGTAGATCACGCTCTGCAAAGAAGGGAAAGCTGCTTCAAACCTCCGTGCTGCCTGATCCACAGAAAGGATTTGGTCCTGACTGCTGCACATCAGATGACAGCACCCATATCGAACTGGGTTCAACTGCAGCTTCTCCCTCCCCCAGTGACTGCAGAGTGAAACAGCTTCAACAGGGGCACAGAGAAAGGCTCACCTTAAAACACCAGGCAAAGCAGTAAACTGAATGCTGACACTGGATGTCAGGGTATGGTATTCCCATTTTTCCCAGGCAAACAGCTGGAGAGTGCGAGCTGGCAAAAATATCTGACTTCCCAAGTCAGCCTTCTGTCTACTGGGTAACAGACTGGGGCTCTGAGCAACCTACCCTAGGTAGAGATGCCCCTGCTTGTGTAGGGATGCTGGACCAGATGACCTCTGGAGGTCCCTTCCAGCCTAAACCATTCGATGATTCCATGATCTGTCCAATACATCCTGCAAAGCCTTATTTATGGCTGCCTGCAAAAGCCAGACCCAGTCTGGGGACGTGTGAAGACCAACCTACAGCTGTGAAGATAGGCTCTGTTTGAGAAGCTGCTCTTCAAGAACTTCAGCAAGCACCCATCTGCTACTCACACAGCAATCCCAGAGCTGCCTCTACTACTCACAGTAACATGAAGAAGCAGATAAACTTTGTAAAAGCTTAATCTGGAAGATTTGCACAGCCAGCTCTTTGCCAGCATTTTCTCCCCCTGTGTTAGGCATAGAAACCTGGTAGAAAGACTCTTGTTAGCTTCCCTTGGGCTTGCTCACCTGTAAAAGAGGTGAGCCCTCCACGAGGAGCAGCAAGCAGTGCAGGTATTTTTTTTACAATGGATGCAATATCTGCTGAACTCTGCCAGAAATTTACCTTATCCTTAATTAAGTGTACAAGATTTATGTGAAAGCAGCTGAGAGCTGCATTCAAAACCTATCCCAAAGAGTATTTTATCCAGCTAACAGTACGATGCTTCTGCACGAGCAAAATCTATTCATGTAACCTTTCCACTGATTCTGGTTGGTATGCAGACCTTAAGACACTGAAGAAACTTGCTTTAAAATAAATAAAAGTATACTTCTCAGTGTGAAAATTGATCTTTAAAGTCTAACCTTAGAAAAGCATTTTGAAATTGGCATGAACTATAAATGCTTTAGACTTGCACTATGGATTTTTTGATTAAGGTAAATGTGAGCTAAGTAATTTTCATCCCAATGTCTGCAATGCAGCATCACTCCCAGTCTCAGATTCAGTGGATTTCTGTCTCTGTGACTGCCAGTGAAACTCTTGTTTGCCTCTGTAGGCAAGCAATTTTTCAGTAGTGCCTTTTCTACCTCCTTAAGGCAGCTCCAACTGCAATCTGAAACGAAGGGGAAGGCAAACTGCAAACCCCTTTGCCAGAGTGACTGTAAACACACAAGCAAACATGCTCTCAGTAAACAAAAGAACCTTTGATTTAATGATGACACATGCCAATAGCCATCTGCTTTCTGCTAAGAGAATATTCTGGACTGAAAAGGTTGAGATAAGCAGGAGTCAAACAGTGCTGTTGATGTAGATGTTTGACTTGACCAGTTAGGGATATGTGCTCCAGAAAAACGTACTGAATCTGATCTGAGTAAGAAAAGGCAAAAAATAGAACGTTGTTCTGACCATACGAGACCATCTCCCACCTCTCAACAATACCCTCTGCTACTCCCTTGTTATAATTAAGGTTATGTGGGATATTACTGGTGGCAAAACTTAAAATAAACTGGACCTATTTAGCAATCGACTGGACAGAACAATAGCAAATAGACCATGAAAGCAATAATCCTGTGCTGGCAGAGATGGAGACTGGATGATCTAATTGACCTTCTGCATTTGAACCTTGTCATCTATCAATGGCTATGGGCTGCAGAAGAATGAGAAATGTGTAAGATGAAAACAGGTTTAACAATAGAAAAAGAAAACACAAATGCAAATGTAGAATGCAATACGATTGCTCAAGATGCAAATTATAACCAGACTGAGGGACAGATTAAGAAATGATGAATATACTCCGAGTGCCAGACTTTAAATAGTAGGTTACTGCAGTGCCTCCTTTTTAACCCCATTCAAGTCACTTTGCCAGCAGTAAACTGTCTGCAGAACGAGTTCAGGACATAGGTAGAAATGCACGTCCAAAGCTTTGATTTCACTTCTAGTTCTGTGAGGTGTTAAAGACAACTCAGACTTGGAAGAGTCACAGAAAGCAGCTCATCTCATCTGTGGCAGGTGAAGGCCGGATAAAACCTGTGACTGGAGGGTGCTCAATTGACACCTCAGCTCTGAATACAGCTCTATAAACCCTGATTCCCCCGAGTTTATACCAGAGGCTATGTCAATGGTAGTGCTGCAATTAGCTGAGAAAATGCCTTGGATTTCTACTCTAATCAGCCTAAAAATCTCTGGTTTCTAGGACAAGTTAAGCTGCACTGCTTCTATTTCTGCTGATGGGTTATCCCTTTGTGCACATCCAGCAGCCAGCCCCATTAGGCCAGACATCACCTAAGGACAACAAAGATGCTAAGACCTTCTCAACACTGGCTCCTTCAAGATGTAATCCCTGAGGGATTCTCCATCCTCTTCCCCAGGCTCAGGCCCATCACCCCACCAGGCAAAATACAGGAAGAGAGCCTCTTCTGCTGCTCTAGGCTGCTCTCCTTCCTTCCTTTGTGAAACACTGGACTTGCTTCCCAATTCCTGGCCAAGAAGCAACTCTAATGCACCTTGTCCAGCTGCAGCTCAAAAGCAGAAATTTTATAAAAGACAGAAAATAAAGAAAAGGGCTTGTGTGGGTCCACAGTTCTGCTCCCTTTTACCTCTGATACTCAGCCCAAGGTCCCCAGAGAAATGGGGTTTCTACAACATCAGGTAAAATGACAACACCTTGCTGCAAACATCCCCACAGCTTCCAAGGGGGTTTGCTGGGAAGTGTCACTGCCTGCTGGAGAAAACAGTGGGAGCCAGTCAAGCAGCCACTCGTTTTCATGGGATGGCACAAAGACATTTCTATTATCAACACTTCTAATCAAATTGTTCTGAGATGAAGCTATGATTTTGCAAATTGCCAAAGGTTTTCTTATCTATTACTGACCCTTTTACCCAGCAAAGGGTGGGATACAGAAATGTTCGTAGACTTTTATAAGACTGCATCATTCTTCAGTTAAGAAAGGTTTAGAAATATTCCCCTTATTCAAAATACTCAAAGATGTTACAGATCTCCCCATTCTCAGCCATATGACTTTCAAAGCTAGATTAAGAAGGGAACCATAGAACCTTAAACCAGACAGATCAAGCCCTCCCAAGATCTTAGCTGCAACTGAACTGGAGCTTCAAGCATAGGGGTGACCCTTTATTTTGCAGCTTACCAATTTCTTCTCCTGCAAGTAGAATTCATCATAAATTTAGATTCATTCTATTCCTCAGACTCGTTAAAAGAAAGCAATTTCTGTCCTCTGTCTCTAACTAAGGATCCCCAGTCTCAGCATGAACCCAACAGCTCTAATAAACAGTTACAGGTCTCCACTGAACAATCGAATCAGATTGACACAGAACAATTTCCTTGGCCAAGAAAACCAAGAATTCAGCCAAAAAAGGGGGAAAAAAATACCCAAACCCACCTTTCCCTTCAATTTTCAGGCAAACATACGACTGAAATAATATTTGAGGATATTTTATCATCAAAATCAACTACTTCATACTTAACTTACACTGTTTAGCCGCCCATGCAACTAAACTGCTGGTCTGTCCAAACAATTAGTCATTTTAAACCAATGATAACAGGCAAGAGTGTGGTTTCCATAATAAATAAAGTGATTATTTTTAGTAGAAACCATACTTTGTATCTGTTTCTCCAATATGTTATGTATATTGGTGTAGGTAATACTCAGATGACAACCGATGGAGAATAGAAAAGAAACCGAGGCTGGCATAGATCCTGCCCCATCCTGAGTTTCTCCTTCTGGGATAGGAGTCAGGAAAGTAAAGCTCATGGTAAACTGCATTCTGTCATCAGTAATGAGTAGGAGAGAGGAAGGTGAACCCACAAAGAAACCAGAACAAGATGAGACCTTGGGATTTCAAACTCTCTTCCAATTCATATAAACAAAGGCTATTTCCTTTGGGTTTAAATCCCTACCCCACCTTATTGCTCTGCTGCATATGATGAGGTCCCAACTATTTACCTGACTGAATTACCACAGTGCATTTCCCAGAAAAACTGCTATCTCCAGGAGAACTCGGATCACCAGTGCCCATCCCAAGAGATCAGCTGCTCTCCCCCTCACAGTGGGGCAGGAGATTTTACTGGCAAGAAGCAGACACTTTTGGAGCCAAGCACATGGCACATTTTGGTGCTGCACCTCAGGGCACAGTGTCCTGCTGCAGACAGCACAAAATAGAGCATTTCACCACACCAATGCTGGCTTCCCCCTGCAGTGGAGAGGAGAATGGGTGTCTTTCTTGCCCTGGGATACCCAGGCACAGATCCCTTTCCCTTTTAGCCAGGGGTGCTAAGGGGGCACCCGCCACTCTCTGCTGCTTGGTCACTCTGAAGCCAGCCATAGCAGGAGCCCCTTTCTCACAAGGACCAGCTGAAATAAAGACTTGGGACCTTCAGCACACAAACCCAGGCTTTGGTGGGGGCTTTTGGGGCCGGTTTTTGTTGTTTTCTTTTGTTTTTCTGTATTCAAGCAGACATTTATGTAACAGGGAGCACCTGAACTAACTGAAATCTAAGTCAGGACGTGGGGAAGGGAGCGGGGGAGGAATGGGGAAAGGAGTGGAAAAGCTTGGTCATCAGTAATTCCTTACCTATAATAATTTCTAAATCTGGCTAAGCACCTAAGCATGTGCAAAACTGCATAGACTGAAGTCTTCCTCTGGATCACCTCCAAGGCATTTATTAGAGCATTTGGAATTTACAAATATGCATATACAATTGCAATTAATGAGATTACAGAGTTCCTTAGATCCCATCATTCCCAGCTCAGTGTACGAACGATAACGTTGGACAGGTCAGTTGCCCTTTCTTATTCAAAGGACTTGAGCCAATGTAAAATTACTAAGTGGGAGGTGAATTAAAGCATGTCACTGGAAACCAGACAATTTCAGTCTCTGGAGATATACATCTGGTTTTATAGTTCACTCTTTGATATTTTTCTTTAAAAGCCTGAAAAAGCACAAGCAATTGAATACCAATTAAACCGTTACAGTGTCTGCAGGGTTTTTGTTTCCATTACAGGTTCAATAACCTAAATGAGACATTTTAGTTACTTCTACAGAGTCCAGTTTTACACAGACACCCGCCCCTGCAAGTCCCCAGCCTCACAAGCCTTTGAAAGCCCTGGTTTATAAAACCATGTGTTGAGCTCGGGTCGGAGGAAGCTCAGAAGCATCAGTGCAGTTCCATATGCAACAGGACAGGCAGCAGACAGGGGTCATTTCAAAGAAAGGCACCTCTTCTGTGCCTCTCAGAACAGCTTGAATTCTGACAGCAAGTCACAGTGTAGCACATTCAGCCACTGTGGCTACAAAGGCATCCTACAGAAATGGCAGGGACTACTGCAAGCTACAGCACTTGTGCTTTGGGTTCTAAGTAAAGCAACCTGTAGGACTGGATGCTTACTGTTTGCAATTCAACAGATGCTCTTTACTCTCTTTTCCAGCACTTAGGTGTTAACGGATTAGTTGGGACACTTTAATAACCCAGATGATCCAAAGTTACAAAGCAAAAGGCAACTGGTACCAAAATGGAGTCTTTGGGTACCAAGCCTACAGACTGGCAAAACCTTAAGCCAAGAAGGGGTTAGATTTCCTGCTCTCTGCCCACACTATGGAGAGGATGTAATATTTCATGGTCAAAGTTTGCCATAGCAGTTATTGGCCTGCACTTTTTCAAATAAAATCTACCTGGCAGCTTTCAGGGAACAGACCTCTAGGTATTTTTCCATCTCTAGTGTCTATTATTCACATTTCATCTAGGAATAGCAGCCCAGTATCCATCTGCAGCAGTGAAGGCTAGAAAGGTGGAGTTAAGCACAGACATAAAACCAGAGGCTGCTAGAACAGCCAACACGATCAGTTGCCCGGATCTGGTAGCCAGTAACATGATAGTCTAGCCTCTTACCTTTAAGACTGAAAATATCCATCATCATCCAGTGGGAGTTCATTTCTAGAAGAACAAACAGCAAACTTTGAAAATAATCTTCTAGGCATGTGCTGAAGGTACCTCACTACCCCGTCCTCTCCCTTTGCGCTGATGTGTTGCATCCTGTGAAGAAGGCTAAGACAGACTCTCTGAAATGTTGTGATGTTTTTCTCTTCACCTTGTCACAGCTCTGCTGAGTGACGGAGGAGGATCTGAATGGTCTATTCTCTCTGGAGTGAGAGAAAAGTGTCAACACTGCTCTAGATTTCAGATCTGGCAAAACGTGCCTGAAGGTGACACGGAAGAACAGTAAGTTTTAAATGACATCTCTCTTCTCATATGACTCCTGTGAAGGTCTGCCATCAGTAAGATAAAGCTTTCTTAAAAATTAAATGTTATTCTTGTGTCTCTCATACTGAGCATCTCAGCACAACACTGAGTTAAATAAGGCAGGCACTTATTTTAGATGTGGAGTGATAAGCACCAATTACTTACCAGTTTTAATTACATTCTGTGAGTACATCTTAGTCCCAGCACCATCAGTGCTCACAGATTTGCTGTGCTTCATAGAGAAATCAGTTTTTCTTGACATTAGCAATCACAAGCAGTCATTTTATTCTTTGCAAATGCTAACACAGTTGGATCTTTTGTGGAAAAAATATTTCAGACAAGCTTTGAAGATAACTGCTACAATAAAGGAGGAATTCTCTTAGTTTCCTAGGTCTTGAACTGGTTGCTGTAGTTTGGTATAAAATAAGAGCAACACGTCAGAGTGAATGATACCAATTGTGCAGATAAGAACCTTGGAAGTTTTACTTGGAAGGCATACTAATTGTCCAGAAAAATTTAACAGTCTTTAACAAATTTGCTTGTAGTGTTGCAGTACCAAGCAGTTTACACAACCTGTATGTTGTTCAAGGAAATGTGGACAATTACTTTGTAGTTCACCATGAATTCCCCCATGGAGTTTATAATCATTCTTTCTTTCATGCCTGTTCAGTACACTCCCATGGATCATTGGTTCTTTTCCAGTTAGAAAGCAAATGAATGGAAATGGTACCCACGGCACTAAAACATAAAGAGGACCCTACAAAATTACTAGATTCACAGGATAGTTCCAGATTATCAAC
>VWZY01004379.1:98524-114505 GCA_013399075.1 Chloroceryle aenea
CTTCTCCAGGCTGAACAACCCCAAATCTCTCAGCCTGTCCTCACAGGAGAGGTGCTCAAGCCCCCTGAGCATCTACATGGCCTTCCTTTGAACCTGCTTGAGCAGGTCTGTGTCCTTCCTAAGGTGGGGTCCCCAGAGCTGATGGTTTATATAAACACCTAAAATAATTATGCTAGCTCTGTGGCGGGAAGCTTTGCAGGATAAGGAGTCCCATGTTCCCATGGAACAGCACTATATAAAAGGAGTCTTCACCCTGCACTCCTGAAGGCAGATGTCCCCATGGGAAGATGTTCTCAAGCCTCAGAGATGAATGCCTACTTGCATTCCACACACAGAAAACCCTTTCAGGCTTCAGGAAGAATATAAAATCTGGGGTGACCATTGCAACTGCCACTCTGTCACTCTTGTACTGCTGCACCATCTCTTGCAGATAGGGTACAATTAACCCCCACAAGTACACGTGCATCATCTCATTCCAAACACCTCCCAAAAGCCCTCTGCCTGCAGCTGTTTGCTAGGTAACTGAACCTGCCAGAGAAAATTCCTGCTCCCCTGCACTACTCAGGGTGGGATTAACTGGTCAGTGATTTCACACACTGAGTCTGGTTTATAGAACAGACCTCCAGGACCATCAAGTCCAGCCTATGCCCCAACACCCTGACAGCAGCCAGACCAATGCCTGGGTCAAAAAGTTGCAGCATCCAAATTAAAGGAATCCCAGGACACACCTCAGTTTACAGACTGAAAGAACTGTAAAAACCAGTAGCCACCGAGGTGCAAATCCAAGTAAGACAAAGACCAAATCAGAAACACGTCATGCTCCAAAGCAGCCAGCTTCACAGGGTTGGAAACATTATGAGCCAAATCAGCCTGGAGAGAGAATTTTGGAAAGGAAAACTAAGTGATGAGTAGGAGATATTAAAAATGAGAGCACTGGATACCTAAAGATTCCCAATCACACACACACAAAAGGAAATTTTTGCTGCTGTGATACACACACTGTGGCTGGACTTTCCTACATCCTAAAACCCTTCAGAACCTGNATGCCTCTTCAGTACACTCCCATGGATCATTGGTTCTTTCCAGTTAGAAAGCAAATGAATGGAAATGGCACCCACAGGCACTAAAACATAAAGAGGACCCTACAAAATTACTAGATTCACAGATAGTTCCAGATCATCAACCCTAGAAGAAAAGAAAGTGGTTTGGGAGCTGGCCCAAGATCTGGGAGATGTTAATTTTCCAGCTCCACTATGACATCATGAACGGCCCTGGGCAAGTCACCTTTCTAGGTGATGGGAATAGCACCTATTTCATAAGGATCTTGTGAGGACACATAAGACACTCAAATCACAGAATCACAGAATNAACTGAACCTGCCAGAGAAAATTCCTGCTCCCCTGCACTACTCAGGGTGGGATTAACTGGTCAGTGATTTCACACACTGAGTCTGGTTTATAGAACAGACCTCCAGGACCATCAAGTCCAGCCTATGCCCCAACACCCTGACAGCAGCCAGACCAATGCCTGGGTCAAAAAGTTGCAGCATCCAAATTAAAGGAATCCCAGGACACACCTCAGTTTACAGACTGAAAGAACTGTAAAAACCAGTAGCCACCGAGGTGCAAATCCAAGTAAGACAAAGACCAAATCAGAAACACGTCATGCTCCAAAGCAGCCAGCTTCACAGGGTTGGAAACATTATGAGCCAAATCAGCCTGGAGAGAGAATTTTGGAAAGGAAAACTAAGTGATGAGTAGGAGATATTAAAAATGAGAGCACTGGATACCTAAAGATTCCCAATCACACACACACAAAAGGAAATTTTTGCTGCTGTGATACACACACTGTGGCTGGACTTTCCTACATCCTAAAACCCTTCAGAACCTGAAGAGAAGCTGCAAGTGCTCCAGGGCTGCAAATCTCTTCACACACCTCTGAGGTGCTAAATCCCAGGCACCAAAAGCCCTGTTGTGGCTTCACTGCTGCTCCTCAGGATTAACTTTGGGTCACAGCACAAAAAGAAAGCTTTCACCAGCCATAAGTAGTGCTTCAGTTAAAAGAAAAACACAGTAAAGCACAAGTTGCAAGTGAGTAAGCAACCCCCAAAGTCAATCCTTCTCACTTTAGTTTATCTTTCCTCAAATACATGGTGAATCCCTGTCTAGAAAGGCATCGAATTCTTCACCCACTTGTGACATGGAAAGGACCATCAGTTCCTTTCCTTCTCCTGCCAGGAGGTTCCTGGGTGATTCAGCGAGGAGCTGCAGTCTCCCCAGTCAGCCCAAGGTCTAGGAGCAACATGACAGAGACCAGAGGTCCATGACCACAGAGAGCTGATCCACCAACCCACCTCCCAGGGAAGGAAATCCACTTCCTTGCAGTAATCTTCTTCAGAAAAAAAGACTGTTTTTCTGCTGGCTTAGCCCATTGAACCGGCTCAAGGGAGGCCCCAGTAAGGACCAGAGCCAGTGGGCAACCCTGCTGAGCACGGTGGGAGAAAGGCCAGGAGGAGGGAGTAGAGAAAAGGCACAAATCCCCACTCCTTTCAGCAGCACTGCACTGTCACATCAGCCTCCCTGCTTGTGAAACCGCAGGCTGAGGACTTGCTGTGGAGCAATAACTCATCTGCAGAACCTCTCAGGAATGTAATCCACTACTCCCCAGCAGGATTCTTATCTCACCCATCAGCTCCCCAAAGCATCGTACATATAAAATAACAATCTAGTGAAAGGGGAAGTAAGATTAGCTGTGCAAATATTTAGATAACTCACTTCTTGCTACAGGAGAAGTAGGCAGCAACTCAGAGAACTCATAAGCCAGAAAACTGATAAGGTGGCCAAAAGAACAAAGGGCAATAAATCCCTTGACTGCCAAAGACACCGAGAAAGGAGAGATATTGATGTTTGGGTGGTTTCTCTCCTGGGTTTTCATTGCATTCTTGGATTTTGCTCTGTATCAAAACCAAACTGGATGGACAAAGCAGACGAAAATGAAGGCAAAATATTATTTCATAAATATTTTTATCCAGCATTAGAGAAGCAGCTTCTGCATGTAGAAAATGCAAGTGAATTAACTGGTCTCACTGTAAAGTTTCAGTAAAAAACCCAGACATTACCAACCAGAGTAATTCTTAAATGAGCAAGTTGAGCTGTGTACATCCAAGAGCTCTAGAAGAGCAGACTGACTAGTGCTTTGGAATCACTCCTCTCCACTGACTAGAATGAGACTGACTTGACTGCTTTAGATGTAGATGTTGACATGAAAGATCAGGTGTCCCAAACCCTCAGCCTAAATATTGTCAGTGCATTGCAGAAGCTTAAGATACCTGGAATAAAGTGAATTGGTGCCAGTTGGTAAAAGACCTGCCAACTTGATCAGCAGCACCAATCTTGACGTGCAACCCCATTAAGAAATATAAATCTAAGGAGATTAAAACAATCAATACCACTCAAAAGGGGTATCTGGAAAGCAGGCTTTCTGAAATGTCTAACAATTCCCCAAAGCCTGCAGTTTGAAATTCTAAAATATCAAGAATATTGTATGGTTTCAACAATTGGAAGTTCCCAGACAGCACACACTATTTCTTCTGCATACAGTGGGAATTGCTCATGCAAAAACGAATCCTCCTTGTGGCTTATGTTCCAGACTTCTAGATTCTGAAATGCCACCCTACGACTTACAAGCTGATGGAAAAGCAAAGTAACCCATTAAAATATTTGTTCTATTGTCTCAAAAGTGGGATTCACCTGCCTTTGGAGCACTGCCTTTTCTGTCTCAGAGCGGTTGTGAAGAGAGGAACACACTGAGCAAGGTCTTAGTAAGCTCACAAGCTTCCAGAAGACTCTCCTGGTGGGAAGGAGGAGGGGAAGGAGCATGGGCCACTTGCCAGAGATTGATCTGTCCAATTTAAAGCAATGGATTTGTTCGTGGCAGTGGGAGAGCTTGCAGCTGCTGGCTCTGGGCAGCCTGGGAAGTAGG
This sequence comes from Chloroceryle aenea, assembly GCA_013399075.1. Taxonomy (NCBI): domain Eukaryota; kingdom Metazoa; phylum Chordata; class Aves; order Coraciiformes; family Cerylidae; genus Chloroceryle; species Chloroceryle aenea. The sequence continues at coordinate 102,506 of VWZY01004379.1, forward strand.
GAAACATCGTGTCAGTGCTGCTAGAATTAAGCAAGCAAGGTGAGCACCCAGCAGCCAGGGCTCAGGCAGCTCGGTGGCTTCAGGCACCTGCAATGAGAGGGTTGCACACCCACCTTTGCCATTTGGAACAGCTACTTCCCAGTGTGGAAACTCTCTCTCAAATCTGTGCTAGCTGTTACCATGTAGAGTAGCTGGTATGAGATACCACTTACAAATCTCACCCCCCTGCAATCACAAGCTCACCTTGCAAAAGCCAGAGGTCCATCCCACAAAGGGAAACCCCAGTGGTCTACTCAGGTGGGTGGGAGCTGCTGGTTGCATGCTCCGTGCTCCACAGGCAGCCATCCACTGCCCCAGCTCCAAGAGGGGAAAGGCAAGGAGAGTGCTAACAACAGTGTAATTATAAAATTATGTTTGCCTTTTTTTTGCCTTTTTTTTTCCTCAGAAGATAAGAGCAGTTGGAGAAGTGTACGTTGTGGGGCCTCAGCAAATCTACTGCCAGGATTTGCTGTTTGAGGCTTTCATCCATCCAGTTTTAATCCAAATTAGTAGGAGCTTCAGAAAGAGATTCTGGCAAAGTCACAGCTGGAAAGATTTTCATCATTAAATCCACCAAGCATATAAAAACACAAATTAAAAAAAAAATAAAAAGAGGAAGGGGGGTGGGATATAAGTTCTTGGCACAAATGTGGTTTGGGTTGTGTTTAGAGCAGGAACAGAAAAAAAAAACAAGAAAAAAATTCTATATTTAATTAAGAAATAGCCCATATCTTTGTCATCTTTGACATCTGTACATAAGGCTAAAAATGCTATTCTATGGTTACCATAAAATTAATTTCTTCCTGAGGTAGAAATTTGCTTTGTAGAGAGGCAAGGCAGCTGAGGGCGAGCGGAGAGGTCCCGCTTCCCTGGCTCCAGCAGCACGGGGCCTGGGGGTTTTTTGGCAGGGCATTGCCCGTAGCAAACAGCAGGAGTTTATGGAGTGCAGCCTGGAGCTTCTCGGGTCGCTCTGGGGGACACCAGAACGGGGAGGCAGAACAAACCCAGGCGGTGATGGGTCAGCTCCTGTTGCAAGACTAAAACGTGACTTTTGCAAATGCCAACTTTGACAAATAATCAGTTAAGTGAACCAGCCCCAGTTCTCCCGTAATTTCATTACCTTTTTCCAAGGAGTGCTGTATTAAGGAATAATCACAGGTATCACAGGGTATCAGGGGCTGGAAGGGACCTTGGAGATCTTCGAGGCCAACCCCCCTGCGAGGGCAGGGCCATCTAATCCAGCACAGGTCACACAGGAATGTATCCAAATGGGTTTTGAAAATCTCTAGAGGAGGAGACTCCACAGCCTCTCTGGGGAGCTTGTTCCAGTGCTCCCTGACCCTTACAGTACAGAAGTTCCTCCTCGTGCTGAGGTGGAACCTCCCGTGCTCCAGCTGACATCCACTGCCCCCTGTCCTGTCACAGGGCACGAGTGAGAAGAGGCTGCCCCTCTCCTCTGGACACTCAGCCCTCAGATATTTATAAACATTGATCAAATCCCCTCCCAGTCTTCTCTTCTCCAGACTAAACAGCCCCAGGTCTCTCTCTTTCATCTCTGACCAAAAAATCACATTTTATGAACCTTCCCTATCACTTAAGAACTTCCACAGCCAATTTTATCATGTACTGACTGAAATGACCCACTTGCATTTCTCCTGGATATCCATCCTTAGTCAGCACTCGGAGACATCCCACCTTTTGGGACAGACTCTGGTAGAAGAAGTGTCACTGTTAATTGTTCTGTGACTGTTTTGCCACTGGTATCTCCTTGTGGAGATTGTTTAGGCAGGAGTTGCACATTTGATTCTAATAAACTATGTAACATGATGGGGTAAGTAGATAATTCCAACCAATCTGTGAAGTACAAGTTATAAATCAGATTTTTATACAGCCAAGAGGCAATTATATATAAAGAAAACAAAGAAATTGAAAAGTAATTTTAAAATAACATCAGGTTTTGGAGAGAATTAAAACAAGTGATAATATTATGATGGTTTGACATCTTTAGAAGGTAAGATTTAGTTTCTTTTCATCATTTTAAGCATTTTTCTGTAAAGCAATGCAAATTTTGTATCAGAATCTCACATGATCACGGGCAATCACTGTGTCTTTGTACAAAACAGTCTCATTCCAGCACCTGAAAAACAAATTTAAGAGTAATTTGGGGGGCATTTTAAATGAAACAAAATGTCCTGTTCCTACCCAGCTGTTCTCAGAATACTTCTTGTCAAACCTGACATCCAGGGTCAAAGCCTCCTGTGCCTCAGTCTTCTGTGGGTTGTCAGCAGTCAGTAATGCATCTCCTGGGAACCTCACTGATACCACAAACTGCAACAGGAAGATCTCCCTCCAATCAATGGATTTTACTTTACACTTGCCCACCTCATTTTAAGCATCCTAGAAGAATTAAAAGTATCTTACTTGTCAAACCTGTTAAGTGTAACCAGATAGGTTGTCCTTTCTCTGGGACTTTGGGTCTGATGAGGCTTTTTTAGCTAACAGAGAGCTGACATCTCTTTTGAGTGGTGTGCTCCTCATCCATGGGCACAGGAAAGCTGCAACTGATTAGAGACCCTGTACAAAACAGCAGCAGCCACGACAGAAAACTGTAATGAAAAGAGTTGTGAGGATAAATACAGAATCTGAGACTTTTACAGTACAACAAGCCAACAAGAGAACACCAGAGAAATATATTAACAGGAGGGCAGGTATGTTAAATTTCACTGATTTAAATTGTGTGAGCACCAAAATCGATGACATAGATGAACAAGGTTAAAAAAAAAACACTTTTTTTTTCCAAATAGCAAACAGAAGAGAAAAGCAGAGAGGGATACCGGCCTCTTGATTCTCCTGGGTACCCACAACTCTATTTTTTTAGGATCAGGGAAGAAGTTTCCAGACTGAAAAGACACCCGTCTTCAACTCTGGAGCTCAGTTCAAACTGCAGACCAAGCTAAACAGCAAAGACAGAACAGATTACATTTTTCTTCTCGGCTTCTGTGAAGGGGTGGAGAGTCAGAGAAGAGAAACATGGTGGTGAAGGGAGCTAAGCCAGCAGAAAACAACCTTTGCCTTTTGGAGACTTCATCAGCCTCCTGTCAGCTAACCCCAGAGCTGCTTGTCCGACAGGGAAACCCCGAACCACTGCCTATCACCTGCTCCAGTCTTGCCCACTCTGACTGGACATTTTGCCTCAGGAAAAGCAGAGCACAGTGCAAAGTCAAAGGGTCACCATCCCCGTGACTCCCTTCTCTGGCTGCTGGCGGTGAGACTGTGGAGCTGTCTTGAGGACAGTGGAAATAACCATTAAGAAATCTTAAAAAGCAGTGATAGAAGGAAAGAGAAGATTTGGAATTATTAAGGCATTTACCCCCCGTAACATCTTTACAGTTCACTAATATCCAAACAGCCTGAGGGAAAAAACCACAAACTTTATAGCAGTGTTTTTCAGTATTTTTTGGACAGATGAGGGGAAGGAAGGATCCACAAAAACCAGACTTCAAGGGTTGCTGTTCAACTGGCCATATCCAGTGAGTAGACATCTCTGCAGTGCATGGTACCAGCAAAAAGTTCAGTAATGGTGTTGTGAAAATAAAAAGCCTGATCTGCTAGAGGAGACCCAGGGTTAGATTTGTCCCAGTAACAGACACCAGTTTCCTCAAGGGAGGACTGCACTCTTCTTGGGATGTTCAGCACGGGAACACAGCCTGACTCCTCTCATCAGAGGGAGAAGGAGAACTACCAAATGTTTTGTGAGCTGGTCTCATATCTTGAGTAGAATCATAGAACTGTCTGGGTTGGGAGCTCCAGAGGCCATCCAGTCCAACCCCTGCTGAGAGCAGGGACATCCTCACCTAGAGCAGGGTCCTCAGAGCTCTGTCAGCCCCACCTTGAATGTCTCCAGGGATGGGGCCTCAACCACCTCCCTGGGCAACCTGTTCCAGGGCTCCCCCACACTCATGGTAAAGAACTTCTTCCTTACATCCAATCAAAATCCACTTCTTTCTAATTTAAACCCACTGCCCCTCATCCTTTCCCTCCAGGCCTTTGCAAACAAGCCCTCTCCAGGCTTTTTGTCAGCTCCCTTCAGGTATTTCTGCTACTTTTTCTCTTCCTCTCTCTGTAGACACGTGGGAAGTTTGGCAGCCAGGAACACCACCACCACCAGGTAAAGATTCTATGAAAAGGGGGAGTCTCTCTCCCATCGTTGCCTCCAAAAAATCACTGCCTAGAGCAAGAGACAGCCTCTGCCCATTCGACCCGGCAGCCGTTCTCAGCTCCTCCCTCCATCCCATTTGCTGCAGCGCAACAAAGCGCTCCAAAAATAACATTTGTTTCTCAAAACTGGAAAATGGCACAAACCACCCCAAAGGAGAGAATGACAACAGCATGAGTTCAGCGCAGGCTCGTGAACTGACCCTCCCTGCCAGGGACAGGAAACTAGAACCTCCCGGAAAGAGACTGAATGGAACCAGATCGAACGACAGCGCCAGAAACCGCGGCCATCGATGGCCAAGTGCTGCCAAAAGGATAACTCACCAGCCCACCCATCCCTCCCTCCAGCGAGCACCAGGACAGGGGCACAGCTCTGCAGCCACAATGCCTCTGCCTTGCAAGTCAACACCTACAACAGGCTGGAGCGTTGCATGTTAAGAGAGGAGAAGTTTAAAGATCAGAAATATTTCCAACTGATCGCTTTCAAGTTGAGGATCAGCAGGGTTTGAACATCTGATTTCAATTCTAAGCTATTTTTGATTAGCAGGACCCCAAATACACTGAAGAGTTTCTGTTCACAGTGGTATTCTTCTGGAATGATAGAGCTGTTATGTATGAACTGCTAAACAGGGGCCACACCACCGCTGCTGAATGGACTAAAAGTTGGACTAGGTAGAGGAGAAAAAAACTAAATCATTCTCCTTGAATTGACAGAGCCAGATTTGCCACTGCCTTACATCTTGTATAACCATTTAGATCACGTCTATGGAGGGTAACTTTATGAAAATGAAGTTATAAATGCATAATAAATCCATCTAGAAAAAAAAATCCTTGCCTCTGAAGAACAGAAAGTAGTTTTAATTTGTAAAGAAATAAAAACTGAGTGCCAAATTGTAATGCTAAAATTGAAGTCAGAAGTCGTAGGAAGACAGGTTTTCAGAAGCAGTGATTTTTTAATGTAATTTTTGAAAGTGATCAATTCAAATTCTGCTTTTGAAAAATTTTCTGAGCTTTGATCTTGCTCCAGGTTTAGCCCAGAACAACTATTATAGGGCTGACATTAAAATTCTCAAAACAAAGTGATTTATAATGGAAACACAGAAAATAAATCACTATTTCAGAACTTCCTAACACACCACAGATTAGATCCAGAAGGTCAGACTGAGTTGTCATTGAGTATGTGAGCCCTCCTTGCTGCAGCTGAGGACCTCAACACCCAGAAGAGCAAATCCAAGAGATTATCATCTACAACTCTCAAACATGACCACAGTCAGGGACTTGCAGCAAGTTGAGAAGAGAGGCTTCCTCTGGCAGGAGCAAGCAGATGCCTTCACCAATGCCCTGCTGAAGAATATCCGACCGTATTTGACCACCAAAATGAGAAAAGCCATTAACATCCTAAATTAATGGGCTTAGTGGTTTTCTAATGAGGTATTTTCATGATGGACATGGTGGGGATTCAGCAAAGTTCACCCTCTAACCAATCCTGCTTCAGTTTCAAAGGTTTGATTAGGTTAATACCATTAGGGAACCATTACTGATTTTATGCTGTTGTTGTTACTGCTTTAACTATCGGTTTCTGAACCAAAAACTGCAGACAGTTGGCTTGACCAAGAGTCAAGGTTTAGGAATGCAAAAGCAAATCCAAGGTACAGATGAGCTTCAGATGTGGACAGGCTTCACAGGGTTTAACAGGCTCTCCAGAGTTTGTCAGGTCACAGAGGGTTGTGTTTCTCTTCTGGAGGTGTGCGCGCGCAGTTGGGTCTTGGGGGTTTTTTTGTTTGAACTCTTCTGGCCTCAGCCACAGCAACTGGGATTCAGAGGAGCAGTTAGTGCATGCTACAATGAAAAACAAAACCAAACCAAACTCACAACAATCTTTTGGTTTATTATATACCATTTACAAAAAAAAAAAACCCAAAACAAACAAAAATGATCTTCTTAATAAGCAAGCCTTGATCACCACCACGTGTTTCTAAACCAGCCAGATGTTCACAGTTTAAGAAGCCAAATAATACTACTACTTTTTTGTAAACGTTGATGGGGAAAGAACAATAATAATGGGTTTAGTCAATCATCATTAGGACTTGAAAGTACAAAGATAAATTAAATAAGACTCAAAAACCGTGTACAATAAAATCTGCTATAAACAAAGCTAATTAAAAAGAACTGCTCTCAACCTGTGCTGTGGGGTTTTGTCTTCTTTTAAAATTAAAAGCAGTATTTTTTTTTTCTGAAGCATCCAAATGAATGTTCATATCCAGATGTCCTTACAAAGAAACACAATCTTCATTCTTTCCTCTTTTTTTTTAATCTGTTTATAGTGTATTTTACTTCTGATTGTCTTTTTCTTCCTTGGCAATCCTCTTTGTCACACCACTGAAATACTTCTCACGGAAAGAATTGTGTCCCCTGTATGGCAAATATTGGCCATCCAACAAGTAAGAATTCTGATCTTGATCCTGCATGGTATTAAAATGCAAGCATTAGATTGTACAGTAGGATGTTCAGCACCTATTGCCACCAGTTCTCCTCCAGACTTTTACCAACGACCACAAGCAAGAGTAGAACAGAAGTTGTTGGGCTCTTTTACAAGTCGACAGCAAACATTTAAGTCATTAGATTAAGGAATTTCAACCCCAGGATGGCTTCCAAGAACATACACATCCCACTGCAACGTCTTCACATTGAACAGAAATGAAAATGAATATGCAGTCTCATTTGGCATTAATCAATAGGAGCTGTAGGCAGATAAGGGGTTCTTTTTGTTGGGTTTACTCATTCAAACTTTAATTACTCTACTCTGTACAGCAAAATCACATATGTTGGCAGTAGCAGACAGCTGATGTCCTAAATCTCTCAGCTATATCACCAGAATGAAGGAGAGCACAGGTACCATGCCACCCAGACTTGTTATAAATGAAAGTGTAAAGCTTGGTCTCCAGAAAAAAATATCACCTAGAGAATTTGATCACTCAGAGGTTTGGAGAAGGCAGCTACAAAGAGAACAAGGAGACAAATGACTCCAATGAGTTCCTACAGTTACTGAAGCACAACCAGAGTATTTTGCGTGTGTGTGCGGTATTCACATACTTCTGAGAGTTAAAAGTTGACACAGTAAATCCCTAGACATAATACCTATTTGACATCAGCCAAGAACATAGTTTAGAAAATTGGTCTGTTATATATACAAAGGTTTAGTTCATAATGTGCTGTGGCTTTATACAATTAAGATACTTGTCAACTAATGTGATCAATACCGTAAGATAAACAATACATCAAACTTTAAGCTGAGTGCTAAAGAAAACTGATGACAACTTTTAATAACAGCCTTACACTTATGGTTGAGGTCAGTTTATTATGCTCAACGGCAAGATGGAGCTGAGATAAGCAGCCTCACACAAAAACAACTGGACTGTGTAAAGAGAAAATAAAACCAAGTGTACTAAACTTCTGTTCCACTAAATGTTTCTTCTCAACGCGTGCACATTGTTGTCATTTCTTTGAGCAATGCACCAAGACACAGCCTGGTTCATTCCATTTGAAAATCAGGCTACTGTGGGATGCTTTAGCATTTGCAGTAGGAACAAGGGAGTAGATAACACTCAGTATTTTCACACTACAAAAGTATTATAATGCAAGGAGGAACTGAATCCTAGTGGACAATCTCCCCCTTCAGCTATTCCGTAGCCTTGCCAGGGTTTCACCAAAGATGCCCAAGACCTCACCTTGCTTTGGATATCCTAATAAACTAAAGAAGTGAAACAAAATATAAATAAACCCAAAGATCATATTCTGGGATTCAACACAGCAGGATGTTTGTGCACATGTCCAAGTGCCCTCTTCTGGACACGAGGAGATATTCCTGTGAAGTCATTCTCATCCCAGCAGGTACCAGTAGCATGCCACTGCCTTAAATTAACTTGCTGTATGTTGAGTGCCATGTGTATCTCTTGACATGTAAAGCACATACAAATTAGTTCTGTTTAAACACTGCACTATTGGAAAATGGGAGGAGAGAATGGTACTCGTGGGGAGCCAGGAAACAAGGAGGATTTAAGACACACATCTCCCAGCCAGCCTGTGCCCACTTCTCCAGGTCTCTCTCCATTCAGGATCACTGAGGAAAAGAGCATTTACTCTTCCCCCAAATTTGCACGTTCAAAATCCTTCTTTGACCTAAGCATCTACTATATTTTTATACCTTTGGGATGTGTTTTAATGATAATTCTGTATAATTTGCTTCTTTTGAGAAATGGATGGGGCATTTGACCCCGAAAGATAACAACATATGGGTCAACAGTGTTTGTTCCATGGAAAATTAATCCCCACAAATGCCAAGAGGCCACACATCTGTACACCATTCATCTTGATTCCTTAAGTAACAGAATGCTGATTCAGGGTGAAGGGAGGAAGGAAGAAGAAAGGAACTACCTCCCTCTACCCCCAAGCTGGTTAGGGCAAAGAGAGGATACAATAACTAAGAGAACAAACTTCAAGTTCAACACATCTCTAAGAGGAGCATCCGTGTTACAGAATCTGGAATCATTAAGGTTGAGAGAGAGAGCAGCCCTGTGGAGGAGGACTAATGCAAATTGTTGTTTCCTCGATCAGAGGAGATCTGCAGTCAGGCACAGGTTTCTTGGGAGAGCTTATAAAGGAATCTCCTGGCTCACATCACAACAATTCCAGTTTAAGGGCTTCCATTCCCTCTCTCTCACCTGTATGGACACAACTGCCCAATAAAGATGGGAATTGCTTTAAAGAAAAATAACAAGATGGGGAATCACTTCATAGAAAGGGGAAAAGAAAGTAAGAAGTCCTGAAGTACCTGGAGGTGCCATTCACAGTTGACATTTACTAGCCACACAGTTTTATGGGCAGCTGATCAAAGTCAAAGGAATTCTTGAACATCAGAGACAAACCTTTTCTGAACAAATTCTAACTGAAGGTGTTTTCTATCTACAGGAGGAGCTGAATGGGTATGATCTGAACACTGGGGTAAGCTGCAGTTCACTCCAGAGAGATAAGAACTTGTAAAATTAATCTGTGAAACAATCTGTTGTGCACTAGAATTCACCTGGGCACCAGACACAGCTCGTTTCAGTAAGGGAGCCAGTCACAGATCCTTAGCCAGGCACCTTCCTGAGTAGCAGAAATTGGTAGAATATGCACTCCAAATACCTGACAGGTATGTCTGCAGTGAGAGATCTCTTGTGGAGGGTGGCAGGATCAACTCTCCTTCAAGTGCATTAACTGCTGAGCAGTTAGTATGGATGATTTTTCCTTTCTCTTGCTTAAAAAAAACCCCAAACAAGTTTAAATTTGGGAAATGGAGTTGAACCACAGTGTTTAAGGGAGATAGTCTCTTTCCTTCTCTTAACAAGACACACTGGAAGAGGAATAAGGGGTAGTTCTTGTGAAACACAGCTGCATCTAGGGATGAGTAGCTTATTAGATGATCCTGCTCTGGCAGGGGGGGTGGACTCGAAGATCTCCAAGGTCCCTTCCAACCCCTGACACCCTGTGATTTTCTTTGAAACAACTGCATGGTTTTCAGGGCATAAAGATTGTAATTGGTTACTCAACAGAAAACAGTGAGACTTCCCAAGAAATCATTTCCAAGACTGACCAGCAAGGATCAGCCTGCTTGGCACTAAGTCAGCTCTTTCCCCAGACTGACAAGACTACCAAGAAGACAAAGACTTCCTCCTTTATTTGTAAAAGGCACAACTGACAAAGTTGTTTAAGCCCTGGTCACCCTTTATTATCATCCTTGGTTCTCACTTTGAATAATTTAAGTTCTCAAAACAGCAGCCTAATTGCAGACAACAGTTATCACATAAAACTTTTGCTCTGAGATGTTTTATGACAACTTCTGCAACAACTGAAACCCAACAGAGCTCTTGTCAAAATGCACACTACCAAATTGCTTTTAGCTTATTTGTTCTGAAGATGATGCTCAAAAAGGTGTTACAGAGCTCCCATAAATATTGAAAGAGGTAGAAAAAAAGAGGAAACTTAAAGATAACAAGAAAGCTTTGGTTTTCTTTAAACCTTGGCCAATATTAGGTGATATTATTGAGAGGTGAATCTAGTGTGCCTCAGTTCAGCCCCAGGGTAATTACCCACATTCAGCTTTTGTCTAAAAAAATGATAGTGGGGAGTTCTACATCCATTTAATACCACAAAAAGGGACACCAATCTTCATAGAAAAATTAATACACTGGTTTAGTAGGGTCTCACCTCATACCACTTCTGGTTTGTTCCTCTCCTTTTCCACACCTTGGTTCTTCTCTACTTCTGCTTTCAGAGTGTTAGAAGAGTGTCTAGAAGTCACTAGCTGGCTACTACTAGTTGCCCTCTACAGCAACTTGCCTTCTTTCACTTCTATTATTATCACTCTAATTTAAGATTGGGGAGGAGGGGAATTAATAATGACCACTGTGGCTGCCCCCCCAAAAAAAACCTTACATGTTAAAAAGCAACAACTCTTCTGCCCATCCTGTGCACATGCTGGAAAAGTCTCTTCACATCAACACTGTGTTCAGTAAGAAAATCTTTTCCAGTTGGCACAATTTCATCATAACCTTAAATAAAACAGACTGGATGCTTACAAGCCAGTGAGTTATATACCATCTTTCATGTGGTTTTTAATCCAACATTTATGATCTTCATGCTTATGTTTAATCACAAAGAATCAATACTTCAGCTAGACATACTCACTTTTAATACTCGTTTGGTCTCCTTTATATTACCAGACACAATCAAATTGCACCACTCATTTCACATTCAGTAACTGACTGAATTCATCTCCAGTTCAGAGTTTAGAGTGTTAACAGCAAAACTGAATTTGCTGTGAAACCTGCAGTTCATTATTGGTGTCAAACCCTGGGGAAACCAAAGGACTGCATAATGCCACTACTGACTTTGTGAAACTTCTTAGGCACTTGTGAGTACTAGGCTAAGATGAATTAAAAGGCACTTGTGAGTACCTTGCCAACCAGTTTAATAAAGCAAACAGGAACTGTTTGGAAACATAAATGCTTCTATATTCATAAAAATTCACTCTGCCATCCAGGAAAAAGAAAAACAGCCAAAGCTCTGACTACTAAATTTATGATCCTATGTGATAAGTCAGAAGTATCCAATTCAAAGACTGTTCAGGACAGTAAGACAGGAAAAAAAGGGACACTGGGGTGGGGAAATCTTCCCTAGTTAGACACCACACAAGACCCTAAACCATGCAGGCAGTAGCTCAGGATTCAGTATGCATTTTGTTATTTGGACAAGTTTTGCATCATCAAACCAGCCCATGAGTTCTGGTATCTTTAAATTAGCTAACAGACATCTGGAGTCCTGAGTGTGAGTACCTGCACAGTTTTNCTGTGAAACCTGCAGTTCATTATTGGTGTCAAACCCTGGGGAAACCAAAGGACTGCATAATGCCACTACTGACTTTGTGAAACTTCTTAGGCACTTGTGAGTACTAGGCTAAGATGAATTAAAAGGCACTTGTGAGTACCTTGCCAACCAGTTTAATAAAGCAAACAGGAACTGTTTGGAAACATAAATGCTTCTATATTCATAAAAATTCACTCTGCCATCCAGGAAAAAGAAAAACAGCCAAAGCTCTGACTACTAAATTTATGATCCTATGTGATAAGTCAGAAGTATCCAATTCAAAGACTGTTCAGGACAGTAAGACAGGAAAAAAAGGGACACTGGGGTGGGGAAATCTTCCCT
>VWZY01004379.1:115750-133624 GCA_013399075.1 Chloroceryle aenea
TCTATATTCCCAGACACAATCAAAGTGCGCCACTCATGTCACATTCAGTAACTGACTGAATTCATCTCCAGTTCAGAGTTTAGAGTGTTAACAGCAAAACTGAATTTGCTGTGAAACCTGCAGTTCATTATTGGTGTCAAACCCTGGGGAAACCAAAGGACTGCATAATGCCACTACTGACTTTGTGAAACTTCTTAGGCACTTGTGAGTACTAGGCTAAGATGAATTAAAAGGCACTTGTGAGTACCTTGCCAACCAGTTTAATAAAGCAAACAGGAACTGTTTGGAAACATAAATGCTTCTATATTCATAAAAATTCACTCTGCCATCCAGGAAAAAGAAAAACAGCCAAAGCTCTGACTACTAAATTTATGATCCTATGTGATAAGTCAGAAGTATCCAATTCAAAGACTGTTCAGGACAGTAAGACAGGAAAAAAAGGGACACTGGGGTGGGGAAATCTTCCCTAGTTAGACACCACACAAGACCATGCAAGCAGTAGCTCAGGATTCAGTATGCATTTTGTTATTTGGACAAGTTTTGCATCATCAGACCAGCCCATGAGTTCTGGTATCTTTAAATTAGCTAACAGACATCTGGAGTCCTGAGTGTGAGTACCTGCACAGTTTTATCTAAGCAGTAAGCCTGCCAAACTAGACTCAGGTGCTCAGAGCTAAGCATTTCCAGACCTGAACCTGTCAAAGCACCTACTGAAGAACAGGTGATGCACAGAAGAACAACAACAAATGATGACAGTCTATTTGCAGAAGGGTGGCTCTATTTTTTTAATTAGAACAAGGTATCCTACAGAGCTGGCAGTAAAAAAACTCTGCAGAAAACCTCCATGAACACCCTGAAATGACCACGTCAAAAACTTTTATAACTCACCCTCTTGGTTTGCTGCTGGTGAAGCTGGCAGCTCTGGCTCTGAGCTCTGTACAGTGTTTACAGAATCCAGCCACTGCTTGAGAATCTCAGTCAGCAGCAGCATTATGAATGCAGGACTGAAACCTTGCTGTGATATTAGTGCAAGAACCACGCAGACCCAGTGGTCTGACTGCATCTCCCATCAGGTAAAACAGCTCTGCCAGCTGTCAAGGAATGTACTGCAGACACTCCCTTGCTCACACTCGTGTGTTTTCATTCAGAACCTGCTTCACCTTTTGTTAGCAGCCTTTTTAGGGGTGTTAGGGAAGAGACACAGCAAGGACAGGAGACCTGAATGCAGTATGCAATATAGCCTGGTACCAAGGGCTGAGGAGAGGTGCTGAGTGTGTCCCTAGACAAAAGCCAGTGTGCTTCACTGTATTTGTATCACAGCTACAATATTGCTTCAAAAGCTCAAAGTACCACTTGGAAAATGAAGTAACAGAACTGAATATGGTTTAACTCCACTATGAAACCCACAATAGCATTATTTATTTGGGCATGAAATGCCACTTTGGAATCAATGGGAACTTAGGCATCTCTGTGGATTGGATTCAGAGAGTAGAGTTTTCCAAGAAAAGCATATTTAACCTTCAGGAGTTGACTGTAAGTTCAAAGACCTGTTTCACACGAGTAAGCAGCTTACTCGGGAGGAAAAGTTTATCAAAAACTGAGGAGAAAAAGGAAAAGACCAAAACCAGACAGGTCCTTTAAATCACTACCCAATTTATTGTAAAGAAATGTGTGGCAATTTTACAACAGCTCTAACTCTCATCATAAAAACCTCAAATGTGATGGAAAGAAGGATCAAATGTTGAATAGCACAAACTTAATGAATGCAATAGGTACAAAATACAACTCTGAACATATTCCAAAATCATATTTACACAACACAAGCAAGACTTCAGGCTTACCTTGAATTCTTTCACCTTTTCCATGGTTATCAGGCGCCTTGATGTGTGGCTGGAAAGCATCTGTTCACAGTTGCTAATAAGTTTCAGGCACGGGTGACGGGGAATGATCTCTTCTGTATACCTGGAAGAAATAAACGTTTGTAAAGCTGCAAGCTCATGAGCTGCAAGACTTGCAGCTGAAACAGAATTCCTACAAACTCTTCACAAAACAGCTTACAGAGTTTTTATGTGATATATTCAAATCAGCTTGGGACAAAACATTAGAGAATAAATTAAAACTTCACAGTAAAGAGACACCCCATGTAGACTTTCTGCAGGTATTTACATGGTGTTAATGTATGGACACAGGCCTGCCTTTATAATTTCAAGTAGAAAATATCTCAGTCAGGAATAACAATTTATCCAATCAGAAATGTGACTTTAAAAATGTATTCCACAGTCAACACAGAGTTGTAGGACAAGGGACTTAACTCTGGCTCCCTAAAATAAGACCATTACCCTTCAGTTCCAAACTGTATTAAACCAGCTCTTATTAGACAGTGAAATTCCTTCAGAATTTGGTGTTACAAATTTATATTATAATTACTTCTCCTAAAGGGAAGTAGGTCCTCCTCCAGCTTCTTCCTCACTTCTTCAATGGCCAGCACCTGAGGAGGACTCCATTCTGCCTTCAATCCCCATCAGTGTGTTCCTGAACCTGGTACCAGAATCCAGCTCCTGAACACAGCTCCTGTCTGTGGTGTGGCCCAGGCTGGGACCCCCAGTGCCTGCTCCACAGCATCAGTGGTGACAGTGACATAATTGCCATTGAGGGAGCTGGGTTCAATACTGGGTTTGTATATACTTCTATATGTGCCATTTTTATTATTATTTTCATCCAAGCTGATTTAGTTTCCTTTTCTACTGAGTCCCTCTCCCTTATTCCTTTTCCCTTCCCCTCTGGGGAGGGAGGGGGTTACCAGAGAGCACCTGTTACAGGTGTAGCAGGCTGCCCTGACCCTAAACCATAACAATCTAGTACCACCAAACTGCCTCTTTCTCTTACAAAGGTAGGCACACTGCCACAGCATCTTTACAAGTTTCTCTTCATAACCATAGAAAAGCCTGGCAGCAAAGGAATTAAAAGAATTCAGACTTCACAATGATTTCAATGTCAGATTGAAAGAGTAAACTTTGGAGTTTGATGCTATCTTGCACTAGGAGAGATCATTATCACTCTGTTAAAAAGCCTTGTCTGTTAGCATTAATGCATCTATTTCTGCATTCTTTCAGCTAAAAGTGAACATTATCAAGTAAGAAATATAGCAGCAGTGGTTTTATCAGCCATCCATTTTATTCTTGTTTTGTTCTCAGTTTAAGGCAATACACAGGGCTCTCAAAATAAGAACCTGATGGCAGGGGTTGCCAAGGGGTATTTGATAACACAATATATTAGTAGATGGTCTCTTGGCTTTCCCCACATGCCTGCTTTAATGTTTGTTCCTGTGACCATCATTAGAGCTGAAAATAAGGTGACTATACTCCTATTCTGTGCTAATATAGTGACTTCAGTATTTCAACTGACAGAACAAATTCACTTTTTAAGAGGGAACCCAACTAGAGCTTCAGAGAGTGGATCCCCCCAAACCAGCAACTAAAGTAGAACCAGAATGTGCAGCTCACAGTTATCTGAACACTCTGTAGTGCTGTTCTGAGGAAGCATGTCCTTACCAGTGTTCAATGAGCAGGCCAAAAAGGCTCTAATATCTTAAACAGAATAAACTCAGTAATTCCAGAGTTTATTGACATGGAAATCTGAGAGTTGACAAGCACACGTGGTCTGGCAGGGTTAAGCATGGATAGATAGATGTTTTCAACTATTAGTTATGATGCTGTTAATGGTGTTCTTGGTTTTGTTTGTGAACAGACAGCAAGAAAAGCCTGAGATAGCAATTCTAACATTATAATAAATGGAAGCTACTAAGTGCACTCTTCTATATTTGGAAGATATTAGAAATCCACTTTACCATGAAACAGTTAAAAAAACCAAAAGCCAACAACAAAACCAAGAAACAACAGCCACAAAACATAAAATAAAACAGACAAAAAAAAACTCAAAACCCTGTAAGAGATGTTGAAGTGAAGTACACAAATATGTCCTTCCTTCCAAAGCCAGTTCCAATCCCAGGCTGCACTACTGAGCATCTTGCAGTCTCTGCTGGCCTCTCTCGTCCTTGACAGGGCTGCTCTCCTTTGCTTCCTGCCTCTCACTGCCATCTTTTGGTCAGTTGACTTTTGATTTCTCAGATGCAAGCTAAATCAGTAGTGCCAAACCCCAGAGAGCCACGAATGTTCTCTGATGGGGCCCTGTCATGCATCTCTATCAACTACTCTAAGTAGAAGCACATATTACTAAGAGCCTTGCTACTACTTGGAAATCTGTCTGCATATTGAAAGTCTGATTTTCTAAGTGTAAACTTCAACCTTTTTCTTTTTGGTAATAGTCAGGAAACTCCTTCCAAAAACCTCAGTTCAAAATGTGCTTTCCCTCATAGGAAGTTTTAGAAGGTGAAGTCTGAGCATCACTCTTAAGTGGTAGGTCTGTGGAAGTTCCAGCTGTACTGTGCCCCAAAAGAAGGCACAGTGAGAAGGGGTCATCCATACTGACAGACTAGAAACCAGGAATACATACTCAGGCCTGTATATTGGAAGCCAGTAAACCAATCTTCCTCCCATCACCAGATATTCTGCTGCAAACTTCAACAGGTCAAAAAAGATGTCACTTAGATGATAACTGGATGAAACGGAGATGTGATTTTCTGTGCTAAACAGAAAATTTACAAGTGTAAAGAGAAAAGCACAGGTAAAATCTGCATTTTTAAATAATAAAAGACTAAACAACCCCCCCACATGACAAAATAGCTGTCTGAGATTTGAAAAACTACCTAGGGGTACAACTTTTGTGAGGAATATGACTTCCCAGATTCCTCTGCTGGCTCTTGAGATGATCATTTTCAGTACTTGTGGAAGTCCAAGAATCACAATCATGTTGGGAGCAGTTGTTTTGCACAGCATCTTTCTTAAGGGCAATTTAGAGCAAAAAAGGCAATGACAAGGAAGGCTGGGGAGTGAAGAAGCCATGTGTTGCTTCTGAAGAGAAAGGAGCAGTGGAAAGCCAAGAAGGAAAGTTAAAGGAAAATAGAAGTATTCAATCTTAGATTGATTTGCAGCTTGCAGGGATTACAGAGAATTTTCTTAGAATAGGAAACTCAAGGTAATCGTGGTTCACAAAGGCAAATAAGATTTGAAACCTGAACACATGCAAATAAGAAGCAAAGAGCACAAAACCAAAAGGATCTTGGGAAGGGAGGTTCTAGTTTTGCAAACAGAACAAAAAGGACTTTTCTTCTTTCATTATTATTACTCTAATTTCTTGGTTGCCTATTTAAAAAATAATATGAAAGAGTCTAAATTATTACTGGGTTTCCATGCAGGTGGAAACTGATGTTCAACAGACAAGGCAGCTCACCTACCTTCTTTCAGCTGACTTAACTGTTTCCTTTTGTGAGCCTGTTCTGCGAGTAGCTTCTCTGATACCATATGGGGCTACAAAAAGCAAATGCAGAGGTGAGAACCTCACCCGTGGTCCAAATAATACACAACTGTACTTACACAACAGTGCACAAACCGTGGCTTACACAAAGCTAACACAAGGAAAACCTTTTACAAATTAAAAGTCAGCAAGGGTAATATTTTCAGTATCTATTAAAACTTTTTTGCTCCAAAAGGTTAGTTTAAAACTGTTTCAAAGAAAGCCCTTCAGCTGCAAGAGGCTTCTAGCAGCCTAAATATCTATGAAGGATAATGCTTTCTTGGTTTGTACATTAAGAGATCCTACTTACATGTGCAACATGTGAAAAATAATTCCAACCCTCTTTTTTTCTGACAGACACAAACATCTCCCCTGCAGCACTTAGCTAATCTTTCTCAAAAATAAATGGTGTATATTGGAATTTCTTGCCAACACATTATACAAATGAGAATAGATCAAAAGAATCAGAGGTGGCTTTTTCTCATCTATTTTTGCACATTTGTAATGTGTTTCACACATTTGTTTTTGTGGGACCTGTTTCAGCATCACAGAAGCACTAATATCAGTGATTTGTGAACAGGGAAGTTGTGACAGTTTGCAAACTCAGTTCTAAGTCATATTAATATTCTACCTTGACTCATTGCCCAACAGGCCAGATACAAACTATCAGGCAATGCACAAAGAAAAGTCACACTCCCTGCTCCTAATTAAGGTGACATCATAAGAACCAGCACTCCAGATCAGAAATTGGTGTACCAAGGCCTTTTATTTATTCCCTTAGTCTCTATTTGCTCTCATGAATGGTGTTGAGCACACAGGTTTCTAAAACACACAGAGGAACCTTTCAAACTGCTAGAGCTTCTAGTGGCTGTATCAGAAATGGATTAGTGTTGTTAGGCAATGAACAGCATTAACAAACTTACGATCTGTGATGATAGCATCAAAGAGCATCCCTCTGCGCCAAATTGGCCTGGAAGAATCAGAAACTAGAGCATCAAGGTAATATTTCTCTAAACCATACTGTCGGAGATTAGCTCGGATATTTTCATCTGGTCCTCTCCATTTCTGGTTCTTTCTGCTTGCCTTGCCTGGGGAAGGTGGGGAGCGTGGAACAGAAAACAAAGGGAATTCAACAACAAACTATTTTGTAGGAAAAGCTTTCATATATTCTATCATTTCATTTGAAGGAAAAGAATTAAAGATCACATACAAAACTAGTGTTTATCTCCTGCCTTATTCTACTGTCACAAGTACTTGTGATAAACTTCACAAGCAGCAAGGAAAAATGAAACCATGAAAACACAGGGAAGAAGTTCTGCTGCACTATCTGCATAGGGCATCACAGAACACTTTGTAAGATGTTCTCACTATCCACCAGTCAGAGTCCTGTCCAGTAAGTCAGATAAAATTTGCACTGCAGTTTTTCAGAGAAGTAAGAACCCATTCTTACTTCATTAAACTTCCTGAGTTATGTTACAAGAAGATTCCCATGTCACAGGCTAAGAAACAGAATGAAGCTGTTATTATTATGTCAAACTTTGGTTTGGTACCTTAGCTAGGATACATATAAATTGGTCAATAAAAATAAGCATGATCAAATATATCCTGGGAGGATTAATGTTTCTTGAAAATAGCACCTGCTACCATCAGCATTCTTAAATTCCAGAGTAACATTTCAGTGGCTTAGACACATTTAACATACCTAATCCATGGATTGTGTTGTAATCTACGTCAGTGCCACANGAAAGGAGCAGTGGAAAGCCAAGAAGGAAAGTTAAAGGAAAATAGAAGTATTCAATTTTAGATTGATTTGCAGCTTGCAGGGATTACAGAGAATTTTCTTAGAATAGGAAACTCAAGGTAATCGTGGTTCACAAAGGCAAATAAGATTTGAAACCTGAACACATGCAAATAAGAAGCAAAGAGCACAAAACCAAAAGGATCTCGGGAAGGGAGGTTCTAGTTTTGCAAACAGAACAAAAAGGACTTTTCTTCTTTCATTAGTATTACTATAATTTCTTGGTTGCCTATTAGCAGTTAAAAAATAATATGAAAGTCTAAAATATTACTGGGTTTCCATGCAGGTGGAAACTGATGTTCAACAGACAAGGCAGCTCACCTACCTTCTTTCAGCTGACTTAACTGTTTCCTTTTGTGAGCCTGTTCTGCGAGTAGCTTCTCTGATACCATATGGGGCTACAAAAAGCAAATGCAGAGGTGAGAACCTCACCCGTGGTCCAAATAATACACAACTGTACTTACACAACAGTGCACAAACCGTGGCTTACACAAAGCTAACACAAGGAAAACCTTTTACAAATTAAAAGTCAGCAAGGGTAATATTTTCAGTATCTATTAAAACTTTTTTGCTCCAAAAGGTTAGTTTAAAACTGTTTCAAAGAAAGCCCTTCAGCTGCAAGAGGCTTCTAGCAGCCTAAATATCTATGAAGGATAATGCTTTCTTGGTTTGTACATTAAGAGATCCTTCTTACGTGTGCAACATGTGAAAAATAATTCCAACCCTCTTTTTTTCTGACAGACACAAACATCTCCCCTGCAGCACTTAGCTAATCTTTCTCAAAAATAAATGGTGTATATTGGAATTTCTTGCCAACACATTATACAAATGAGAATAGATCAAAAGAATCAGAGGTGGCTTTTTCTCATCTATTTTTGCACATTGTTAATGTGTTTCACACATTTGTTTTTGTGGGACCTGTTTCAGCATCACAGAAGCACTAATATCAGTGATTTGTGAACAGGGAAGTTGTGACAGTTTGCAAACTCAGTTCTAAGTCATATTAATATTCTACCTTGACTCATTGCCCAACAGGCCAGATACAAACTATCAGGCAATGCACAAAGAAAAGTCACACTCCCTGCTCCTAATTAAGGTGACATCATAAGAACCAGCACTCCAGATCAGAAATTGGTGTACCAAGGCCTTTTATTTATTCCCTTAGTCTCTATTTGCTCTCATGAATGGTGTTGAGCACACAGGTTTCTAAAACACACAGAGGAACCTTTCAAACTGCTAGAGCTTCTAGTGGCTGTATCAGAAATGGATTAGTGTTGTTAGGCAATGAACAGCATTAACAAACTTACGATCTGTGATGATAGCATCAAAGAGCATCCCTCTGCGCCAAATTGGCCTGGAAGAATCAGAAACTAGAGCATCAAGGTAATATTTCTCTAAACCATACTGTCGGAGATTAGCTCGGATATTTTCATCTGGTCCTCTCCATTTCTGGTTCTTTCTGCTTGCCTTGCCTGGGGAAGGTGGGGAGCGTGGAACAGAAAACAAAGGGAATTCAACAACAAACTATTTTGTAGGAAAAGCTTTCATATATTCTATCATTTCATTTGAAGGAAAAGAATTAAAGATCACATACAAAACTAGTGTTTATCTCCTGCCTTATTCTACTGTCACAAGTACTTGTGATAAACTTCACAAGCAGCAAGGAAAAATGAAACCATGAAAACACAGGGAAGAAGTTCTGCTGCACTATCTGCATAGGGCATCACAGAACACTTTGTAAGATGTTCTCACTATCCACCAGTCAGAGTCCTGTCCAGTAAGTCAGATAAAATTTGCACTGCAGTTTTTCAGAGAAGTAAGAACCCATTCTTACTTCATTAAACTTCCTGAGTTATGTTACAAGAAGATTCCCATGTCACAGGCTAAGAAACAGAATGAAGCTGTTATTATTATGTCAAACTTTGGTTTGGTACCTTAGCTAGGATACATATAAATTGGTCAATAAAAATAAGCATGATCCTGGGAGGATTAATGTTTCTTGAAAATCCACTAAGTAGCACCTGCTACCATCAGCATTCTTAAATTCCAGAGTAACATTTCAGTGGCTTAGAAACATTTAACATACCTAATCCATGGATTGTGTTGTAATCTATGTCAGTGCCACAGACATATGCTCCAAAGTGTGCTGAGGAGATTAGAAGGCCACCTATAAAGGGAAGAAAAAGTATAAACTGCTGTCATAAATGGTATCTGTGTTAGGAATTTTCCTCAGGAACTTCAGTAGCACACTAGACTCAATAAAGAAAAAAATGGAACAAAAAAAAAAGAATTAAAGCTACCAACCAGTTAGAATCACTATGGAACTATAATCAGAGATAATAACACCAAGTTCCTTGTCTCCTATACCTGATCCTCCTTATCTTGCTATGCCCTATGTCACTTCTTATCTCTGGAGACCGTTCTTAGGAGTTTGTTTGGGGTTTTCTGTAGTTCAAGGCAATAAGATTCTTTAATCATTACATGAAACACAACTTTTAATCCTACTTTGCAAGGAGCAGAATTTCAAAATGTTAGCAAACAATGTGGAAAATTATCACCCCCAAAAAAATGGCAATTCTTCTGTGCCTGTTCTCAAAGTCAGCCTCCTTAATTGTGTCTGAAATCAAACTTACTGTATAATGGGGCCATTCCCTGAGCAAGAAGCAATAGTCAAGAACCTTGTACATGGGAATATCTCCAATGTAAACAGCAGAGGAGACTACTCTAGGTAGCTTAACACAATATACTCTTGTACTATTAAATAGCACAACCTGACACGATGGATCTTCTATTTTACCTACAAAACAGTTGAATTCCCTTAGATACGAAGTCCTTCTATGCCACACACAGTAATATGTGGAATAAAAGCTCCCCCTCCTGGCTTAACCGAGGAAAAGTTCAGCTGGGAGCAAACACGTGGTGTGAACAGCAGAAGAGAAGTACAAGGAACTGATCCCTCCTGAATGCTATGACCTGACTATCTCTGTGTTGTGTGCCATGCCCAGAAGTGCCCTCAGTACTCCTCTGGATAGACACCTCCAAAAATGCTGCTCCTTGTAGTGCTTGCAAAGTGGCTGCAGAGAGAGCTCTGGCCAAATTTCAGTTCTTAGTCACTTTGGATCTTAAGCAGTCCACGACCACATGAATTGGTGTTGAAGCCACGCTATGTAAAATAACAGAGTGAAGACAGAATTGTCTGAAGTGTAAAATAAACCCTTTAACTCTTAGTAAGTTGGTCTCCTTCCCTCAAAAACCCTTTCAAGATCAGAACACATTCATTTTACAACCACCTATTTGCTTCTGGTATCATTTCAAGCATCAGTCAGGCACCAGAAGCTGCTGCAGCAGGTAAAAGCGTGGCGTGGGCAGTAACACCATCTGCCAGTTTTTCCCACCAGTATTTAAAACAACAAACAGCTAAATATACCTGTTCCAACAAATGGATCATACACAAGATCATTGGGCTTTACTCTCCCATGGTTTGCCATAATGAAAGACAGACAGGCATCCATGCTAGTATTTCCAATAAAGTGTCTCTTTTTCACACTGTAGGACTCGATCAGTTCTCTTTGGCCATCTGCAATCTGTTGAAACACTTAAAATCAGTCAGGCCTTAGATACAAGATATAAGCAGACAAATAACAGACTGGCTTAAATGAAACCATCCAACAAACAGGTAACCATTTCGTAACACATCACTTTGGTTTCTGCCATCTGAAAAGACTTCTTTCCAAGCACCTTGGTTCAACACCCAGAAAAATTCCTCAAGATAGAGGTAAAAAAATATGCAAACAATTTAGAGAGAAAATTCTTCTGAAGAAATAATGAGAGCAACTTTGCTATTCTTCCAGGTATCTGAAAAACAACCCCTGGCAATTAAGAGTTAAAAGAATTTCAAAGTGATGAGGAGTAGAAATGGATGTTAACACATGCACTTATACATCCACATGGTTAAGGTCACACAGAATTTCCATCTTCAGTGGCTTTCCTGTCACACTCAAAATCTAAATTTAGGATAGTGTTGACAGATCAGAATTTACTGGGGAAAAAAAAAAACACCACCAAACAAAACCAACCAAAGACTGAATGCCAACATTTTTACATCAGACTTCCCAAATATCTTGAAGAGGACCAAAGCAGCCTGGCAGAAAACATGTTCAAAAGCTCTTCCAACACTATCCCCTGGCTCCGGTCAACATCAGTCTTACTGGGTAAACAAAATAGGCTTGACTGTTTTTTTCAGGTTGGTTTCCTCGTTTTTAAACACTTCAGGAATCCAGCACAGATGGGACCACAGCTGCAGTATTGCCAGAATCCAGGGTGCTTCAGATTCATCACAGGCATGGAGAATATCCACAGGTGCTTATGGATAACTTGGATCTCTAACTTCTCCGTACATAAGCCCTGACCATAGCTGCACAAGCTCACCAGTGGTTCTGCCTCCTTCCAGCTGCCCTTGCCCCAGGACACTGCAAGCACATATTCCCATCAGTGGCTGGTGTCATTGTGGAAGATGTCCTTTGGGAAGCCACTTTTTCCTCTCAAACACAAAAGACCAGATCAGTTTTCCTCAGGATACCCCAGTAACACAGCAGGTTTGGAGTCCATACACCCAACTGGCAAGAATGTTTGTAGGAAAGAACTCAGCTGACAAACCCAGACTGTTTTTGAACACAGTTCCTACTGTACAGCACCACACTGTCAGTGTCCCCCAGGTGACCATCCACCTTTGGGCTGGACCCACTGATGTGGAGCTCTTCTCCCAGGCAACCGGTGCCAGGAGGAGAGGGCAGGGCCTGAAGCTGCTCCAGTGGAGGGTTGGGCTGGATCTCAGGAAGCCCTTCCTCAGGGAAAGGGTGATCAGACACTGGGATGCACTGCCTGGGGAGGTGCTGGAGTAGCCATCCCTGGAGGCGTTTAAGGAGACATTGGATGTGGTGCTCAGTGCCATGGTCTAGCTGATGTCAGGGTGTTGGGGCATAGGCTGGACTCGATGATCTCAGAAGTCTTTTCCAGCCTCAAAAATTCCATGATTCTGTGATGTCCAAAGCCTCTGGGATCAGTCTGCACCCTTCTGGGGAAGTGCCTGTCAGGACCACTTGAAGTATTTACAGAATGCTCCAGCAAGGCTGACAGATTCAGACATAATTGTTTGCTTTCATTAAAACTCAACACAATTTGTCACACTTAAATTGAACACTTCCCTGAAAAGACAAGCTTGTAAGAAGCAAAGCAAAAGTACTCACGCACCCATCTACCAAAATACAGCTGAAAGGGCTCTTCTGGAACATTATTGGGGTCCATTCCATAATCTTCCAAAATCCAGAAGATGTGTTCTGGATTCTTTAAATTTACTTTTCCTTTGAATGGCAGAAATTCAAGGGCCTATACAATAAAGAAAGAGTCAAAAAAAAACTCAAAATAAAACCCCAGGGTTACATTTTTTAAACACACACCCTACAAACCAAACAAATACACAAACAAACAAAACCAAACCACAATTCCACTTGTGAGAAAAGATAGATTAGTACTAAAATACATTCTCAGTTTTGTCTGGATTTCTCAGATGCCTTTCTTGTAAATAAAGATAGCTCAAATGATTAAGGATTAATCAGGAACCAAACCAGTTTTTATTAACTGAACAGAACTCAACTCTAGAGGAAATGAACTGTGCATATTAATTATGCAGTTTTCAAGTTAGAAACACAAGACTGATGATGAACAATGGGATTTAACATTTCAGTGCAGCTACAGCAATTTACATACTCAGTCTTACTTCATGTCCACAAAACCTGAATAAACAGGGAAGGGTAGCTACTATTAATACAGGTCATTTCAGGCTCTGTAAATGAAGCAAACAGGATAAATATCTGCTAAAATAGAATGCAGAAGAGCAAAAATTAACTCTAATTTAGAAAAAAAAATGCTAACTTTTTGTTTAGAAAGAGAAAAAAAAAAGCCATGAATTTTGAGGGAATGTTTGTGGAGACACAAAGATCTCATTTAGAACTGATAAGATGGAAGCTGAAAATTGCTGTAAGACCTTCAGGAAACCCAAAATTAAATACACAGTGTGGAATAGGAACAACGTGAAGAGATTAATGTCAAAGATTTCTTAAATCATCTACTTACATCTATCTTCTTTATTTTCTGTGCTTGGGTCAGTGTTTTATTAAATGTATGAATATGGACTTTGTACGTAGAGTCTGACTGGAGATATGGAAGCTGAAAAATAAAGGCAAAGGCACTTTTGTTAGCACTGCTGCAGTTCTATTCAGTGTGATCAAGGAAACACACTATCCAGGCCTTTTATATTCATACCATCTTGTCCACTGGATAGCTCTTCAAAGATCCATAGAGCTCCCCCGCAGATCTTCCGTGACCCCACAGTTCAAATATAGACCTGAAATTACAGATCTTTTGAGAGTGTAGTCACACAGCAGGAAAAAATAAAAGCCTTGAAGATATTTACTCCTTTTAACCTTCTTGGCTAACATACTCAGGCTTTGCTTCATGTAGTATTCAAGTGCTGTATTTAACTCTTAGCACAGGCTTAAGTTTTGTTCTTAATGGGGATGCATGTATTTTTAATCCTAAAATGATATTTTGATGATACTTTTTTGTTTGGTAACATATAGTAAAAGGTAATTTTCAGTTGTAGCACCCTTGGATATCACCAGACCAAAATTCATTTGCACTGACCAATTTGATGGGCTGCAAAAGAACAAATTAAAGCATCTGAAGTGGTGATGCTCCAGCAATCTTCCTCTAAATTAACACGCCTCCCCACAACCAGTAGTAAACCAGAAAACAAAACAAACCAAAAACAGAGAGCCAGTCATGCTTTCTACATAAAATAAGCATATGTTAGTTGAAAGAGCACGGTGCATAGAACATCTGCAAGCTGTTTTGTCTTGTTTTGCTTCCTTAGTTGCATCCAGCTGCTTTCTGAAGTACAACACAGTTTATGTCCATTGGAAACATACTATCATAAAGACAATTCTGCATACAGGGGGGTTTCTTCAGGCAGGAGTGGACAACCTAAGTCACTGTAGCTAAAACTGAATACCTGACACCAGAAGCACTCACCAGGGACCACGCAGCACTCTGGAAAAGTGCCCAAACTAACCCTGAACAGGACAACACAGGCACCTAAAACTTAATATAGTCAGAGAGCCATAGCACAGCTATGCTGCTCGCTTGTACATACAATACCTCTGAGGCATCTCTCAAGCCTCACTGGAAAGCATTTTTTATACAGACACCTCTAAAAGGATGGAAAGCTGCTGAAACAATCATTCTGGAACATTCCTCTGCTGTTGACTCATCTACAAGGACCTCTGCTACAGCACTCCAGGCTGAAGGCTCAGATACCAGCACGAGGAGGGTGGTACAAGGAATCACCTCTTTCCCTTTCAAACTCGACTTCCAGTTTTTGATGTATCACTGGCTTTATCTTTTATCTCCATACAGAGTTGAAAACAAGACACTAACTCACATTATTCAAGGTGACTACAAACATCAACAGCACTACCAAGACAAGTACTGGCTCTGCAGTGAAGGACATCATTTCAGGACCTGGTGTGGTTAGTACACTAAGAGGACTGGCAGGCTACATAATCAGTCCAACAGGTTCCAGTAATGCCTCCTCAAATCTAGAGGTAATCAGAGACTGTTTAACACTCCACACAAAATTGGTAATTGCCACAATTTAGCAGAACAATTTTTCACTGCCTGCATTATTGTTCCCAAGGTTTTTTTCACCTCTTACTTTGCACATACTGTCCTTTTCATTAGTCCCCTTGCCATGTCTTCTGAAGGAATACTGAGAATCCAAAATGGAGACTGAAATAAAGAGAAGATAAGTGATGTAAATATTCATTACACACAAGTAGTAACTAAAACCAGTATCATTCTCTATGTGCTAAGACCACGATCACATAGCTTCCCAGCTTCACCCTTCCAGACACAGTGTCTCTGTGATTTAGAGGCAAACACCAAATTCAAACTGCTGCTGAACGTTTTCATGGTTTGACTACTCTGAAAAGCAAGGAGAACCCCCCAGCAGATGGCACTGCTTCTCTTCACTGTTAAATGAAGACCCCCCAAGGTGCATTTTCTACACCTTTTACTCAGTTCCAAGTCTTTACTGAAACTGAGAATTGATCATTTTTGGAATACTCATTTTCCTAAATAACTTTGAAAATTGAGCTACCCATATTTAACAAAAATCCTGTAAAGAATATGTTTGTATACTGTACATGTGTTCATGTAAAACATTTGGTCCTCACTTACATTCACACGAATTTCCTGCTCACTGCTGAATTGTCCACCATAGAGCGAGAGCAAAGATGTTATTTCCTAAAATGAAAATATAAAAGTGAGGCTTTAGGAGCATTAACGTTTTAAAGAAAGATAAAGGGGAAAATAAAAAAAGCAGAGTAGCAAATTCTAATGCAGAGGGTAACCTCTAGGGATTAGGAACAAAGTAACTGCTAGAGATGGCAAGAGGAGAATGGTGTTTCTCACTGACTCACTGGGGGAATCAACAGTGAAATGCTCTTAGAGTAGCTGTGTGATAGGGCAGAGGTTCACAATTCAGCTTGTACATACTGTTCACAAAGTGACAAAAAAATTAAGACTCTCCTATGAAAGAGAGCCCAGCACTGAGCATAACTCCTTTTCTGCTACCTCTCTGCTTTGCAGCAATCTCAAGTGTTTGCTTCAGTAGGTGTCTTTTACAGAATAAACTAAATCAAAGCCCATGAATTGAACAAGAAAACAACGTATCTCCAAGAAACAAGCTAGTAATAATTAAAAAAACCCACCCAATAAAAACACTTGTGAACTGAAATGAGAGGTAAACCTTGGGGATGTTTCTCATGCAGCCCCTTCACTAGCAATGACACACTGCAGCCTCTGGATGTTAATGGCAAAAGAACAAGGAAATTTTTATATTGTCTTAGATTTGGAGTGGGTAAATGAAAAGATTACCATGAAGTATCCTAAAAAATGCAGGAAAACAAAAATCCCAACGTAACAGCACCTGAGATTTTACTACACATGAATCAGTGACATCTCCACACAGTGCCAGTAATATTCTGTACAGGAAAGTGGCAATAATGAGAAGAGAAAGCAGGGCCTGTGGGGAAAGGCTTGGAGAGAAACCACTACACATGCTGAAGGTTGCTGTGATAATGGAACCTCCTTACTCCAGAGAAGATGAGAGCCCTGGGTTCAGATCACAGCAGTTAGGAAGATCCTTCCAAGAGTAAAGACAGTGAAGCACTGCAACAGATCCATCTGAAGATACCAATAAGAAAACCTTTGAAGAAAAGGTAAGAAAACCATCTATCTGCCCATTAGAGACACCCTGTGCTGGAAAAATGGGATGCTGATATTGCTCCTCAGTACCTGACCTAACCAAGGAGAGATCCCCAACCATGGAACACAGCTCTTACAAACTAAACAATATGAAACACACAGCTGTATTCTACAGATGCTTAAAAACAAACGTGGAGTTCAACAAACACCTTCAGCCATTATGATCCAGCACTAGAAGAAAAGCTGTGCTCTTGTATCCCATATGCAGGTGTGGTGAAGATAGAGATTAAGCAGTTGATCCATCTGAAAAATCTGTCCTACTACCCTAGGTATCATACTCCTACCTCTTCAGCACAGTGCCTAGAAGAGCACTCAGGGCATCAAAATTACACTGTGCAGTAACTCTGTCAGTCAGCAGGGGGAAAAAAAAACATAAATTAAATTTACAAACAAGAGTGTTTTCTTATAAACATGGAAATTGAGTGTATACTACACTAGCCATTCACAGAGGACCCAAAACAAAACCACCAAGGACTCATACATAAAAACATGAGGAAGCTGAGGATACGTTACAATTTCTTTTTGTTTTCATGATTTCTGTGGGCAGCACGTGAGAAAACTAATTTATTGACAGGGACCAAACTCTGCACCCCAAACTTTGCAACCAACTGGCATAAACACATCGATGACAAGTGGACTACAGTACTGAAGGTAGGATTTGCTGGCTGCCACCGCTGACATGCTGTGATCCTATGGCAGAAGCAGGTCTACTCTGGTCCAAACCCTTCTGAGCACATGGAAGCAAATGGTCAGGATCAAAACCCACAAGCGAGCAGCCCCCAGTGCCACCAGTGTGATGCAGGGGAGGGAGGCTCACGACCAGGACATCAGCCAAGGCTTCGGAGATGCCTGTTTGATTTGAGACCTCAGGGCAGGCGCTAGGACTCCAGAGAAGCCCTGTCCTCGCTACTCTCGGAGTCTTCCTCCAGAAAATGAAGATATCCGCACCCTCCTGCCTCATGCAGCTCCTTCAACACCTAGGAGAGGATCTCGCCTGTTGCCAGGGCAGCACCAACCACTTATGTACCCACATCACGCCAGTGAGAGAAGCTACATCGTTTAGAAAGTCACCAAAACAAGACCTTGAGGATATTTTTGTAAACACATTTTTCCCTCCGAGCGTCCAATTCTTATCCAGAGCCCCCGGCTACTTTGCTGGCAAACTCCGCTCTTAAAAGCGGTAAGAAAAGCGTTGCCTTAAGGCCACCACGAAGAGGTGGCCGGAGGAGGCAACCTCAGCCCGCAGCCAGACCCACGGGGTAAGAGGCTGCTCAGCGCCG
>VWZY01004379.1:137712-148332 GCA_013399075.1 Chloroceryle aenea
AAGATGGTGCTTTTAAAATCTAGAAATGCCTCATCTAAAATTCAGTTATTAAATTGCTTAGAATTGGTATTTCTGCCCATTTTTTTCGATGGAAAGCCAGCACTAATCCTCTGTCCGTATAAGTTACCAGCTCTACTAACGCGCTGTGTGTTTCTGCACATCAACAGGTGAAGGTTACAATCCTCAGCCTCTGCAGCTGGAGCAGCCTCATCAGAGCAAGCTCCCCGGCCTTGCTCCTCCTCCTACTCCTCCTCCCAAGCCTTCCCACAGCTTTTACCCGGCAGACACGGTTGGGCAGCAGGGCCTTTTAAGGGAGAACTGTCCTGGTTTCAGTCTCCTTCGCTCAACGGGGCGTTGCAGGCAGTGCTGCTCCCGCTCGCTGGATTTCTACTTCTCTTATCAGTACCTGGTGAGGAAAACCCACCTGCTTCCACCTCAAGTGGTAGTATTTTCTGTGCATAACACGGTCTGCGGGAAGCTCGCTGGCACAGCAGGAGTTTGTCCATCCTTAAGCGAGGCGCAGGCAGGAGGAAGGCTGCGCCCACCCCTTGGTGCGTGTTGGTGGCTGCCTCTTGGGGACCGATTTGCTGCTTCGCCTGTCCGTGAGCCTGTGTGGACAGGTCAGCCAGTACTGAATCACGCTGTTTGGCAAGTCTGCGGGGCTCCCGGGTATAAGATAAAGTTCTTTAAAAGGTGTTGTTGCATGAAGAGTAAGTGCAGCGCTACGCTGGTGTTGCGCAGAGACCGCGGGGTAAGTACAGTGACTGCGGCACCGGTGGCACCAGTGGCTGTGGGACCAAAGCTGTGGGACCTGTGGTATGCCCGCGGTGGGACCCCAGCTGCGAGACCAGTGAACCCCAGCTGTGGGAGCAGTGTTACACCAGCTGTGGTCCCCAGCTGTGGTTCTGGTGGTACGCCAGCTGTGGGAGCTGTGGTAGGCTGTCTAACCTTCTAAGCACAACTTGCTGCCCTGTGTTACAAAGTGACTTCTACTTCAGCTGAATCACGTTTGCTTTCTTTGTTGCTTCATGGGTATACTTAACAAAATTTTCAGGTCTTTAATGTCTTTTTTGGCAGCCTTGCCTCTCAACTAGGACAAAACTCACCCAAAAATTATCAGGCTCATTTGTGGTTTTTCCTTCACAGCTGACAGCACACCCAGGAGCAGCAGCTACAAGCAGTCATTTATTTGTTTCCCACTCGAGTGCCATAAAACATTCGTAAGAAATGGAGAAAGATAAAGAGCAGAGTGCTAAAGCTACCAGCGCAGTGGGTGACTTGAGGAGAAGTTGGCAGACCTGGGCAGAGGATCACATTGAGTATCAGAGAAAGAACCCCTTCAGCAACGACAGGCTTGAACCTAAACTGCTGCATACTCACAGAGGAGACCCCACCTACGGGAGACCCCCTGAAGGGTCTCAGACAGAGCAGAGAGGGAAAGATGCTCACTCGCACGTGGGAAAGGAAGTACAAGAGCTGTGCTTGATCATTAGAAGCACTGGAGAGGTGGGAGAAGATGGACATGTGAGTGTGACCTTTGGGCAGCTGTTTGAAACCTATGTGACTATTTCCAATAAAGTAGTGGGGATTTTGTTAAGAGCCAGAAAACATGGTCTGGTTCATTTTGAAGGTGAAATGCTCTGGCAAGGAAAAGATGATGATGTGATCATCACTTTACTAGAATAAGGATTTATCATCTAATGAATTCTGCAGCATGGACCCATGTGGATAAAACATACCTGGATCCCATCCTGAAAGAGGTTTTTGTTACAGAATTTCAACTGGGGTGTGAGCAGGAGAGAAAATGGGCAAGAAGGATCACAAAGTCTTTTTGTAAGCATGGTAGAGATTTGGACAGAAATCACAAGTGATGAACTACTCCATCATGCTGCCCCTGGATTATGCTGTCCTTATTATCATCCACTACCCACTATACTGCAGTTCTTCAAGTAACTTACTGCTTTAGGTTGCTGAAAGTACAAATTACTAACTTGCTACCATGCAACACTTGCAGGTTGTGAAATACCCACTGTGTGTGAGGCTTTGGTTTGTTAAACATGGAACTGAAAAGTTGTATGGGAATTCATAAACTTCTTCAAAGCAAGAGCCTGGTATATAGCAAAAGTTTAGGTTATTTTCACATGGTGAAACTGAGTAAGTGGAAGTTTATTTTTATGGAGTGTATGAGAATTCCCAAAGTTACAGAAGTATCACAGCAAGGATATTTGATGGTTCCTAAATTAGTTGCATCTTGCACATATTTTGGAGAGTTGCACTAGTCCTGGTATTTAAGAGTCTATTCTTATCATATTTTCTGCAAACCTTCTGTGTCTCTTGTTTGTCCTCACTGTCCCACACCATTTTTACCTGTTCTGTTCTTCTAGGGCCATGTCATACTCTAGAAGATCACAAAGCTCTGCAGCTCTTTGTCACAGAAGCAGAGTAAGCCCTTATAAAATGGTCCTGCCCACCTTTGTAAGTGACTATAAAAAACTTCATTATATTTTGAATAAAACCAACAATTATTATAAAAAAATTACTAATAGAAGGGTGACTTTAAAAACCCAAACAACTAGAGGGTGAATTTTCTTGCCTTTCAGCTTTAAATAGGCATTCTCTAAAGAGTGACTGAAATCTTTCTATGGCTATAAACACCAAGCTGCCAAACTGGGCCATTAGGGTAAATGGGTCAGAGTTTATTAAAGAGCTGTTACAAAAAATGTAGGATGTAAAGTTTTTCTGTATTACAGCTTATTTGGAGTAGTAATTAAACTCAGACCTTCTAAAAGGTGTTCTTCACCTACTAACTTTCAGCTTTTCAAACCTCTCCTAAACTTCCCTTCTTTGTGGCAAGATCCAGAGTGGCCTTTCCTCTTCTTCCACTGTGAATTGTGTCTCTTTTGGACTGTACATTGTATAGTGGTTACCTGTGTTTTGTTCTGTCAAACACTGAAAGCATCTTCAGCACTTCAGTAAATGTGGCACATTGGTTTGATGTGACAGCAAGTTGGTTTTAAGCAGCATTTCATTGTTTCCAAGTTTGTCAGATTTCAAATAGGATTTTCACTAGTTTGCTCCTGGTTTTATGTTTTTATTTACTCACACTTAACACTTCAGAATAGCTTGAGAAGCTATTACCAATGTAATCACATTGACAATGCTGTCAGTCAAAACACAACTTTGGTTTTGTTGTTCTACATTTAACAACATTGTACAAGTGTCTGCTCAATCCTTTCAAGAGGGGTCAGTTAGGACTTGAGCATAAAAATGTTACTCACCGAGTTTGGAGTTTATGCAAAACAGTGGAGCAAAAGAGTACAAATAAAGCTTTGTCATTCCTGAACGTGTAGTCAAAAAAGCAGCTTTTCTCAGGACTGCTAATACTGGATCAGGGAAGAACAGAGCCAGGGGGAGTGGCTAAACAACTTTCCTTTCCTTTTCCAGGCTCTTGGAGAGTAACAACTGCTGAGTTCACTCTTCACGAGTATTTTACTGACGTTTGCTCACTGGAAAGCTCTACAGTGTTTAAAGATGATGCTGTAAAGCTGCTGAAGAAGAGGATGACAGAGTTAATGGGTCTGCCCCCTGCCTCTTCCAGGGGGCCTAACCACTAATTCTGAAACATACTTAAAGTATTAGGATAGGCTTTTCAGAAATAAGCTCTTCACCTAATTAAAAAAATTATCTGCTGAGCCCCAGGATGCTTGTCAATACAGGAGGAAAAGGGAACACAGCTCTGGGCTGAAAACACCAATGAGATACTGGGCATTCATCTCAGTAATTAATGTGGCTGGGTGATGCTTTGTGGCTTAAGCTGCTTTGAGGCAGATAAGTTGAACAGCCCCTTTTGCTCATCAGCAGAAGTTTGGAAGGCAGATATTATACCAATTGTCACCTTTCCAGGCTTACTGTCACTCGTGGGACTGTAAGAGTTGACCTTTGGGCTCCTGCATCCTAGGTCTGGCTGGGATGGAGGTAAATGTTGTTCAGAGCAGTCTGTAGCATGCCCCTTTGTGACTGAAACTGTTCAAAACCCACGGTGGTGTGGTGATTGCTGAGTGGTGCTTGCACAGCACAGAGGTCATTCTCTTTGCCTGCTCTGTCCCTGCCAGTGGCAAAGAGCTGAGAGGCAGCACAACCTGCACACCTGCTACCACCCCACCAGAGGGGATACTCCCTGCCATGGAAGGTCATGCTCAACAGTAAAAGCTGAGGAGAGGTGGGATTTTTTGGGGTATGCCATTGTTTCTGGCCTGCTTGTGGGAGGTCAGGAGGGATTTACCTTTGCCTCACATACCTTGGGTTTCTTTCTTCCTGTTTCCTTCATTTATAACCCGTGAGTTTTCTCACTTTGGCTCTTCCTGTTCTCTCACCTGTACTGCTGGGGTCAAGAGTGAAGAGTGAGCAAAGGGTTATCCAGGGTGAACATCCCCAGGGTGAATGTCTCCTTCTCTGGACACATTCCAAACCCACCTGGTTCCTGTGTGACCTGCTCTAGGGGATCCTGCTCTGGCAGAGGGAGGATGGACTGGAAGATCTTTCAAGGTCCCTTCCAACTGTTAATGTTCTGTGATTCTGTCAACTATTCCATTGCACTGAAGATCATTCCAACATTAGCATTTATTCTGGATTTGTTTGTTTGGTTTTAATTCTTTTTAACAATAGTTCATGTTGGTACTTTAAATATTACATGTCACAGTGAAGTACATTTACATAAATTAATTACAATTCAGAACATATATTAACTCCTGAAAGACTTTAATGTTCAGATATTTCACAAAGCTAAGAGCCAGCTCAAACCTCCTCATCTATTGCACAGCAGTCATCAAACTTCAGTGCCTTTAATTCAAACTCTTCCTAGCTAATGTTACAAATTAAACCCCTACAGGGCTACAAATGACACTTATCCGCCCACTAAAAAGATTAACAAGACATCAGGAATGAGGTCTTGCAGAAAAGGGAGGTGTAAACTCTACAGGGTAGAAGAAGTGAACTTTCTGAAGTATTTACATATAGTTTACTGCAAGAGTATTACAATAAATGGTACCACTAAGGCACTGGATCAGTGGAAAACACTGAGAAGATGACCTTTGGGGACCTCTGCAGGTGCCATCACCACCTTGGCCATGTCTAAATGCATCAGCAGAGGACACCAAGAGCCACACTCTGTGTTTTCTGGAGGTTTAACTTGCCAGACAGTCTGCCTTAATATGGTATTGAAAACAGAGCACTGGATTACTGCTTACAGTGGTACAGCAAAGTTCAGCAGGTTCCTTAAGCAACCCAACATGTTCCAGTTTTGGGCTGAGTCCCTGCTGTGCCAAATTCAAGTCACACTGGTATTATGCAAGCCTGCCACATAATCACTGCACTAGAGGCTGGTTTCTCTTAGGACTTCATTTAGAAATCAAATTGAAGCCAAGGCATTAGCAACCTCCAAGGGACTTCCAGTGAGAAGTGCATCAGACCATCTGAAAATTGGGATTTTTTTCTACCATCATGTATTAAATCAATTCCTCTGAACTCTTCACAGGGTTTTGTAAACATACAATAATTTAAAATATTAAAGGGGAAACCAATCTTTAAATACAACATAGAATCACACATACATTTGAACTATATTCCATGTTACTCAACATTACTACATTTTGGGGACCTGTTGTACTAGCTATGGCACTGTCATGCAAATAAGAGAGGTAATATATTAAAGTGGTTTAGCACCAGGAAGTTAGTAATGTGCTTTCAGCAACATACCTACTAATAACCAGGTGCAAGTATCCTATAAATACAGATGGAAACTTAAATGTTTCCACATTACTTGCAATCCCAGACCAATGCATCTTGAAAATAAAAACTTGATTCTGCAACAGGTATTTCCTTTGGTGCTGTCAGCAGTCACTTGTTGCCTTGGCTGCAATACTTCTGCCACTATACCCTGCCTTTTGCTAGGGAAAGCTCTCTGCATATGCATCTCTATGAATTATGCATGTACAGATATAAACTCAGAATTCAAATACATCACCTTATTGGCAGAGAAGTGCACAGACTGAAGTATCCAAATGGGAGAATTCAGTTGGCAGCTACAAATTCTGTGTCTATTTCCTCATAAGGAACTAAAGCTTTTTTTTTATCCTGGTATATTATTGGCAACATCAAACTGTGCAACCTTAAACCAGAGGTCAAAGACAAAAGAACAAAAGTGGTGAGCAGCACCAGGCTTAGGAGTGCTTTCAGCTGGCAGTGTTTTGAGTTTGCAGTCGCTCAATCAGTTGCTCAGCCTATGAAAGAGAAAGCAAGGCATTAACTACACCACAGACCTTCAGTTTACTGAAAATTCCACTTTTAAAACACTAACTGATGCTGACAGAGCATTTACTTTTCATTTTTACAGACACAGTGTAACAGGAGTGGAATACAATGCTTGCTTTAAACAGCAGACTTTTTTTCACTGTTTTCCATCAAACTCCCATTAGGTGGTCAGAAAAGGAAACAGAACCTATGGAAGTCAGAGGATGTTTGAGCAAATAAAGAGACAGACCTCAGAAGACAGGAGTGCCAGTGGTGTTCTAACAGGCCAGCTTGGGCACGTGGAGACTCAGGTGGGCACTTTTGAAACAAGCCATTTTACAGTCAGGCTTCCTCTGCCAGTCCCACTGAATTAATTTGTTATTTTGAACTAGTTCTTGAGATTTCATTAAGATCTCCAAAGGAACCATGGTAAATGGTGAAAAGCTTAAGATCAACGTGTTTTAAATACATGCAGTAACAGTACAATGGGTTACTTAGGCTAGGAACAACTTGAGCTCTTGCAGTTTATCTGCAAATAAAGCTAGATAGAGCTGGAGCAACTGAAAATGAAGTTTTCTGAAAGCAGTATCACATTCAAGCCATTATCATTAAAAAACCCCAAATCAAAACCCAACAAAACCAAACCAGCAAACTCAAGACCATTTTCCAACTTGACAACAAGGCAAAATATCTTTTGAAGAGCATTCAAACTTGGTAGGGATCACCCTGAGCTAATCCAAGATGACAAGCAGTCATCACTGCATGGCTGTGCTCATCTGAGGGGACAAATATCTGTGTGATGTGAGGGAAGGACCCCAGCAGAGGGTTCTTTGCTGTGTCAAAACAGTGAGAGTAAACTTTGGTCCTCGAGAGAGAGGTTTTCCAGCAGTGATTTAGTCAGTGCCAGTTCAGTCTCATTGCTTCTGCCTCCTGATGTACATCAGCAGAGTGTTTTTACACAGTGGAAACTTCTTTTTTAGTCAAAAATGCACGATGAGAAAAGCCATGTGAACTGATAAAAGCAACCATTAGGTGATGTGTTTTTCAGGTGAATTGGATGAACCACTGTATATACAATGTAGTCCATCCCATTTTAATATATCCTTTTAGCAATATATCCTTTTTATAGCTAAAAAACAAGGATATATAAAGAACAAATACTTTAAAAGTGTCCTCAGAAGTACATTAACCTAAGCTACACATTAGATCCATCAGTACTGTGATGTTTGCTGTTAGTGTTACTGGTGCTCCCTTAATAAACATAAAGTTTTTACCATTACATTTTCTCAAAAGGCTAAAGCAAAATATGCATTAGTCATTATAGTGATGACAAAAAGAATCACTCAGTTTAGTTAAAATGTTAGAAAGACATCACATTTTTAGCTTGCAATTGAAAAGCTCCCCAAAAAGGGATTGGGATTATACTTACTGTGATAAACCAGTAGGAATTGATCCTGTAATAGAGTCTGGATAAGAATCCTAGCTGACTAGCTGGGGCCAGGACGTGAAGGTGCAAGTGGGATATTGAGCAGAACGGAGGCCAGTGAAAACCCATTCTTCAGGAAAGGAAAACAAGGGAAAGAGTATTGGTGATGGTAATTCAGGAAGGAGTGGAACATCACAAGATGTTTAACACGACTGAGTGAATTAACTCATTGCATTTTCCCTGTACATCAGGGCAGGAACAGAAATACACCCTTTCCTTTCATCATGCTCTCAGGAAACCTTTTTAAACACCCGTGAACTTCCTCCTTCACATCTCTGTACTTAAGCTACATTTTGTTCAAAAGGAGGGTTTAAACAATAAAATGTATCTGCTTTTCAGCTGCAAAGACAATGTATTTTTTACCTTCTTTTTAATCCTGAAGGCCCAGCTCCCTGTACTCTATTTAGTTACAATTTACTTTGCCTATCAAAGGCACTGCCTTAAACTGAAGGGTGCACCACTGAAATCAAATGGTAGGACTGAAACACAACACACTGCCCTTGCTTGACCACAACAAAGTTCACCTCTCTTCTGGAATCTAGGATTTAGAGCATATTTTCATTAAAAAACAGCCTTTTAGATGAATTGTTTGAAGTGCCTTCCCTATCCCAAGCTGTGGGCAAGAAAGTCTCAGAATTGGAACGTGATTTGCACTGGAAATCAATCAGAAAAAAAAGAAGAGCTTATAGGCAATGCCAACACATTCCACTTGAGAAGTCATGCAGTAAGTCAACTCAGACCCAATTCTTTCAGTAAATCATAGTGTAGCTGTTGCCACCATCTCCATAACAACATTCTGCAATGAAAAACACATGCTCAGTAAACACATTACATACCTGATATCACTCAAGTCACTAAAATTATTTGTTTGGAGGACAGCTTTTCCAACTTCCATCATTCTCTTCACTATTAAACACAAACACATTTCACTTTAGGTAATGTTTTACACAACATGCATCATCAAATAATTGAAAAAGGGTGTTGTTCAGAATGCTAAGTACAGCAAACTGATTACACTGGGGTTTTTCAAAGTATAAATCACAGAGCTGCTCATAAGCAAACAAAGATTGTCAGGATGGTGTTGTGCAGGGACTGGCATGAACATTGCCTCTGTTTACACTAATTCCAGTGTTGTATCTCTACACAGCTACAGGACTTTGATCTTGGTCCTGTGCAGCTCGAGATGGTATCAAATTAAAACAAAATAAAACTGCCAGTCCTACTTATTCCTAGGACAAAGATTCATTAATGTATTGCTGAGAAAAGTAGCAACCATAATACCAAAACTCAAGGCAAAAGTCTAAGGAACTGTCTTGAAGCCAAACACCTCTAGAAGTTGTTTCTGGAGAAACCAACCTGACCTTTAGAAGGGAAAAACAGTGATGAAAGATTTGCAACACACAATTATAACTCTTTTCTTGCATCACCTGTAAGTGTCCCTAAGGTGCATGTATGGCTGCAGTTCTTTCTGTTACTCAACACCCATAGCTGGGCATTTTTTGTGAGACAAATTCCAGGACAAAGAAAGAAAGAAAGAAAAAAGCCTATCAAAAATAAAATCATAGTTTCTAGAATTTGATCTCTTCAAAAATTACTGAAGTTTATTGGAACACCATTCACCTTTCTCCTCTCTTGCTCCCCTTTTTCTCCAAAAAATAATGTAGACATGCCATTTAAATATACATTTTATAAAATTCTATCCTTTCTCATATCATGTAAAATTGCATATGTATCTCAGAAAATACAATGAAGCAGCACAGAAATGCTTTAAAAACAAAACTGCAGTTCCAGAGGCATCCATACTCCATGAAACAAAAGAGATTTCACTCAACAGTGCACTGCTTTTCTAGAACTGCACACAAAAACCCCCATGCTATTCTGGAATATCACAGGGAAGTCCACAGGAAGGGTAAATCCCTCCCTACACTCACTCACTAGTTCCATGTTTACATCCTCAACCAAATGGTGCTCAAGGATGTAACAGACTTGACAGCACAGTATTTAAGGCTGCACAGAATTATTTTCCTTCAGGTTTAAACACACACTTACAGACTTACCTAGAGGTATGTGTTCTGTCTTCAGTGTTTTGCAGTTTCCCAGGTGCTCTACTGGTACCACCAGATAGTGGTGGAGGGCACCAGGTTTGATATCTCTAAAGCAAACAAGATCTTCATACTAAAAAATGATGCAAACACATTAAATTGATTAGGGTGAGGATACTGGCAAAAAGCAGGTCCCAAAGTCCATCTGCTCCTTATCAGTGGGATACTTAACGTGATATTTGAAATAAACTAGCAAAAATCTTAAGGTTTTTGGAGCAGCCCACAGGAAGCCCTGCTAGCACGACTTGCATCCTCAGGTGACTTTCTGCAGTCAGGATTCTTCGGTGTCACCTTTAAGGTTTCTAGCTGTTGGGGCAACATTTAAGGATGACACTACACTCTCTTCTGATCGATGTTTCACTCCCACCTCCAAGAAAGAGCTGAGGACCCTCAACACAACCCCAAACACACCCCATCTTCCACAGGGAAACTGTCCGCACCCTGGCAGCCCGAGCCCCTCCGGTGAGACAGCTCCGGGGCAGGGCTGGCACCCGGCGAACACCTCGAAAGAACCCCCTCGGCCCTTTCCTCCTCTCCCGGAGGCCTGCCCTGTCCGCAGGGAGCCGCAGAGGAGCTCTCGCACCAGCGCGGCCGCAGCCCCGATGTCTCTCTTCGTTACAAACCACCCGCCCAGGCCAACGAGAGCCCCTCCGCGGCCCGCGGGGAGTTGGCCCGACCCGCACCTCCGCGATGGAGAACAAGGGCGGCACCGAAGGGCGGTAAAGGCCGCGGAGCAGGAGGCGG
>VWZY01004379.1:149663-161946 GCA_013399075.1 Chloroceryle aenea
GGGGGAGGGGGTGAAGCAGCTATTTGTCAGCAGAATTTGTAACCTGGGCTGCATCCTTTCACCTTTAAAACATACTCAAGTTTGTGAATTAAAGAGAAAACATCCATAAGAAGTTTCTGAATGCATAAATTCCTTTATTGAAAATATTGTGATAGCACTGCATTACATAGATTCAATATTCGTAGTTCGAAGGGTCACGGAATTTTGATTGAACAACACTGTTTTGAATACAGACCTCAGCGTTTAGATATGCTCTGACAAGGATAATATAACGGAGTAAATTGTAGGTAGCAACAGTGAAATGTACGTAAAACGTTGAAATTTGGTTGGTTTGGTTTTAATTTTTAACTATTTAGTGGTTTGCCACCATTTTAAAGAGCAAATACTATTAGATATTCCCGGTATCCTCAAAGCGTTATGCTATTAGCAACTTCCCAAATATTTTACAGCATTACCAGTAAGAATTTTTGTTTATGGCTGTAGTGGACCACACAGAAGGGAAGTGTGAAAAGCTCATGTGCAGCGTGTTACAGGCTTATTGGATAGAGCATTGGTTTTTAGACCATGAAACTTCTGTGTAGGGTTAAGATTTAGTAATGCTTTTGAAAGAAAAATCACTTGGCTTTTTTGTTTGTTTGGGTTTTTTTTTAATCTGTTGAAAAAGGGAAGAGCAGTAACTAAATTGAATTGTATTAAGTTAATAATATTCCCAAGTGAGACCCTACTGTTTTGATGCATGGAAGCTAGCATTTCTAAAACCTGTATTCCTGGGACAACGCCACGTTCGAGTCGGAGGGCAGGGCAGCATCCTAATGTTGGTTGGCTTTGGGTTATGGAAACTAAACCACAGCTTAATGGAAAAGCAGGATTCCTTAGCAAACAGTGAACTGTCAGACCTCTGTCATATTCTCATTTATTGATGTTTTCATTTTGTGACATGGAGCATTTCTCTTCAGCACTGGGGGGGAAAAGAGGCAGATAGCTGATTATTTCATGGGAAAAAAATGAATCAATTATTTGCCTGTCAAATCCTAAACCAGCCTGTTGCTTCAAGCCTTTTTCAGGAAGGAAATCATAACTATAATTACTAAGAAAACAAGTATTATAACGTGACCTGGCCTGTCAGGGAAATAGCATTCTTCTCTAAATCCCAATTGTATTTTCTCCTTAACAAAGCAGTTATTCTTTAATTTGTAGAGAAGTGCTCATAAAAATCACAGGAAGTGGCTTATTTTGAATCATTTGGTGGTGATGCAGAAAAAATCCCAATCCTCTCTCAGAAACACTCTTCAAAACCAGTCAAATAATACTAGGGCAGATGCTCAGAGCACGCTGTCCCAATTCTGCTGACTGCAACAGAGCTGATAAGAGTCCATCCCAGGTGGCAGTTTGCCCAGTGTGGCACCAAACACTGCCAAAATATTAATCAATTAACAAAATAATAATCAATTAACAGGAATATGGCAGTAGAGTTAATAAGAAGCACTAACCACCTGCTCCTTCAACTCAAAAAAACCCAAAAAAAACCAAAACAGAATTATGCACTCATGTGTTTCTGCCAGAAAGAAACCCTCTAATTAGGGTAAAAAGAAAACCAAGTCTCATTTACAAAATAAAAATACAAAAATTAACTCCAGAAATCAAATAAATTGATTTGGAATAAATGTAGATGCACAAGAAACCTACCTGAATAGTAATTATTTCTCAAACTGAGATGTGAAACATTAAAAGAAAAACCTCAGAGATAATACATTTACAAACAAACAAAAAATAATCTTCTATACAATAACAATAAATAAAAAGATTTAAAAACCATGTTCCCTCAAGTGCTGTGTACACCTATATTTGATTCTTTTCCATGGCAAACAGTATGCTGTAGATTTGGTAAAGTAACCTTTTATTTTTGGTTAGCATTTGTACGTTCAACATAAATACACATGGAATGTACTAGATAGTTACAGTTTTCCCACAGGATTTTTTTTTTCACAGTTACAGAAAACATTTTCAACTCATACACCATGAATGTTTTCATAAGCATCTTATCTTTGATGGACAAAGGTTGGAAGAGGAAGTAAAAAACCACTTCAGAGTCATCTCTCACTGTTCTGTCTCTTACTGCATCTCAAAACCAGCTCTGTTTTTTCTTGGGTTGGTTTTTTTTTTGCGTAGTCATGCTCTGGTACAAACTTGAGTGCGTGATGTTGTGAGGCAGCCTGCACCTTCCAGTTAGCTTTCAAGTGCCTAATGGATCCGGTCCTTAAGGCAGTCAGTATTTCATTCAAATGTCCATACTTCTACATCTTGTATTATGAAATCTTCTTTCTTAGATAAGATGTCATTATTGAAGGTGCTGCAGGAGTTGCTTCGCCCGTGATACAAATCTGCATCTAACCATAAACCAAACCGGCCCCTAAAAAGGACATACACAAAAAAAGAGCAGGTTATGCATAATAGTAAAAGTATTGGAAGCTATAGAAACAGCCAGAGAAGTGATAAAGGGGAACCTAGGTAATTCTGAGGAGCTCTTAGAATGAATGTGGAGAGCTCACTCCTGGCAAAGTGCTTGCCAAGAAGCACACAGAGCAGTCCCCGGGCTTTTGCTTGCACCAGCAAGTGGGGCAGAGGCAGGACTGAGGGTGAGCCTGCAGACCCCCCAGTGCCATCCAGTTGTTCACACCACCAGCTGTGACTGAAACCAGGATGTGACATTGGAAACCCTTCCCTGGCTGGCTGGATGTGGACCTGGCCCCTTCTGGTTCAGGAGGAGGAAGAGGGGGTGTTTCTATCCTGATGCTATCCATCCCCACATGTCCCAGGCAGTCAGCTTTATTTAGTTGTACAGTCTCAGCCCTTGATTCCATACCCACCACCCTTTGCAACCTAGGACCTGATTAAGCACTGTCTGTACCCTTGCTCTAGGCATCAGCACAATAACAACTTAGTGCCCCATGAGAAACCTTAGAGACTGAGAGCAAAACTGCCATTAAGGATAATCTCCCCCCAGAAAACTTCTTCAGCAGTGAGACATGACACATGGATTAGCTAGAAAAAAAACCCACACCAACAACTCCTACTCCCCTAACATCAGTCACCCTCTTTAAGCAATGGAAATTGAGAGGAGAAAATAAAAATTAAAAAAGAATTAAAGAAAAAACACAGAAAAAAAAAGGGGAAAAAAGGAAAAATGTAAGCTACATAATTTGAAAACTGAACACTGACTCACCCTCCACCTCCAAGCTCCAGAGAGCTGGTGTCTCCATTGATGAAGTAGGTGTTCTCTCCACTCCATTTGAATACCTGGGGAGGGGAAAAAACCCAAATATATCTGGACTGTGAGGATTCCTGTATGCTAAAACTCCTGGGGAATGACTGTGCAGGTATTTTGGAGTGAGATCATGTTTTATTTTTTTGTGAAAGGGGAGGAAGAAAAGATAGTGGTAGAAAGTACAGGAACAATACATATTTAAAACAATGAACAAGGCAGAATCACTGTTATCTCTGGTTTATTCTCACTGTGAACCCAAGTGTGTGTGGAATTATACCCTGTCCTTGGTATCACTGCCTTCCAAAGTGAGTCTTTGACAGCCCACCCTTTACCTCTTCCCTGCTTCCCCCCTTCAGTCCATTTCAGGGACTCTCCTGACAATCACAGGCTGCTCTCTCAGCACTTCAGATGATTCCAGCCACTTCTGCTTGAAGCACAACATCGAAGCAATGAGTTCTTAACCACGTTCATCCACAGCTGGCACACCTTCCAAGCTCAAATAGGCTGTCTTCATAGAAATCTCCTAACTGCTTCAGGAGTGGAACCCAAAAACCTTATTTAGGAAATTGCATACCCACTTACCTTGAAATTTGGACTGAATGTGTACAGGAATGTTTCACCAGTGCCGTAGTAATGGTCACTAAACCTGAAGGGATGTGTAGCGTACGCTCCAAATATCTGGCAGAATAAAATGATTAAACTACTTTTGAGGACAGAGTAAAATTCAAGGGAAAAAAAACCCAAATATTTCAAGATGCTTTCTAAATAACAAATGAGATGGTGTTTCGTGTGAGGTGAACTAATGAGTAAGGTACATCAGATGAACAAATCTTTTGTGAGCTGCCAGTTAAAAT
The DNA here is from genome assembly GCA_013399075.1 of Chloroceryle aenea. NCBI lineage: Eukaryota > Metazoa > Chordata > Aves > Coraciiformes > Cerylidae > Chloroceryle > Chloroceryle aenea. The sequence goes on from VWZY01004379.1 coordinate 153,783, forward strand.
CCAGATGACAACAATGGCAACGGGGATTCTGACTCTAGGAGCCACTGAAGTACTAGACCTCCACAGAGGCATCACTTCTGCTGGCTTCTTAACCAACACACCTAAGGAAGATACTTCCATGTGCACTATTAAAAGGAGCTCTCATTAGTTTAAGCAGTAGAAAATATTGGTACGATGCCACCTCGCAGTACGCCTGGCACTTCAGAATGATCACTTTTATAATGAGGCCCTTTCAGTCCAACTCCCACAGAACAAGCACTCCTTACCTGGTTGTCCATATCCTTGATGACAAGGAGAACTGGACTATCAAGAGATGCTGATTTACGGTAGAGAGTCTTCAGGCTGGTGCCATGCTCCAGTGTACTGTACGCGAGTCGCCACGGATATCCCTGTACCCGTGCGGGCAAGCGCCGGGCAAGCTGGGCAATGAACACAGGAGTGAACATGAAATGGTTACACAGTCAACAGGTTGGGTCACGGGTGGTGCCCCAGGCTATTCCCTTTCTGCAAGGGTTGCAAGCCAAAAGAATGGCTGTAAAGGGAGCAGCTGATGGCAGCAGTTTAAACTTTCTGCCACCTACATGTGGCCTTGTACTGTGAACCCAGCTGTCTGCATTCACATCACCAATGAGAGAGATTTCAAATCTGGCTCTCCCTCTCCAAACAGTGAAAGAGTTGCCCGGTCTCAGTATCACAAACTCCAGAGTTGCAAAGCATCAAAATAAAGCTTTCCGGGATGAGCCGGTGCTGCAGCAAACAGGCCCTTGCACAAAGACACTCCAAGATAATAAGCACTTTCCAAACTCTTACAAAGCATTAGTATTGCTTCCAGATGGCAGAATGTCCCACACTCAGCAGACAGCACCAGAGCTAAGGAAACCTGAGGTTTTTCTAACCATACCTGCTCTATGTGCATATTCTCCAGGAGAGCGCTGTGATGCTTTAGGATGGGCAAAGTATCATCATCCTCCTCCTCTTCTTCATAGTAACTGCAAACACTCTTCCGTCGTTTTGCTTCTTCTACAGTAATGATCTGAAGCAAAAGAACAAATGTTCAACCCAAAGCATAGCTCTTAGGCTACTGAAGTGAGTTCATTTCAAACAGCACGCTCCTCAGCCGTTACACCGTGGAGCAAAACCAGTGTATGGCATAGTTCTGTCAGGCACAGGCAGCCTTAACCAAATGGGGAGAATCTTAACTGGCAAGGTGTCATTTGAGATGGTACAGCCACAATTTCTTCATGCCCTGATGACCTCCCACAGCTGTAGAGCTCTTTGGGATTGCTAAACATTGAGGTAGCCAGCTGACATGATGTGGTTGGTCTCAGACAGACCTGGTGCCAAGGCAGAAGGCCAAAGTGCACCTACGTGTATCTGGAGTAGATGTCTTGTGGGGGTCTAAAAGAGGAGGACACAGAAGATTTTCTGTTTTCTCTCATGCAGCTAGTTGAGTATATCAATTATTTTCTCGGGTGCTAATGCAAGAGAATATGAAAAAGTTCAAAATTTCACTTCTCCTTTTTATTAAAACAGCTCTTCCCAGGTTGTTTGTTTGTTTTGTTTGTTTTGTTTGTTAGTTTTTTACTGACTCAGACATGGTTTTCTGTGCACAAACTAAAACAGAATGAATACAGTAAAGTAAAAAAGTAAATCAACTTGAAGAGGTATTTTGAAATTCTGTCCTACAGGAAATGCACTAAGAGATTTTGAGCATGCAGTTCATAGAATCATCAAGGTTGGAAACGACCTTCAAGATCATCAAGTCCAACTGTCTACTAAACATTATCAGGACCACTAAACCATGTCCTGAAGTGTCATTTCTAGACATTTTCTGAACACCTCCAGGGATGGTGATTCCACCACTTCCCTGGGCAGCCTGGTCCAGCACCTAAACACTCATCTAGTAAAAAAATTTTTCCTTTTTCCACGGCCAACAGGAGGCAACAGCAAGAGCTCAGAGATGGGTCTGATGAGAAAGAAAAGGGGAAGCACGGAGGCCTAACTATAAAACAAATGGGAAACCTTAAACCACCTTCCTTCCACAAGCATATCACCACAGAGGTCTTATCTTGGAGCAGGAACCTCAAGCTGTGGCTGCAGAGCAAGCTGTGCCACTGTCACACACCTCCCTGCAAATATGGCTTCCAAACAACTTTCACCTTACACATGGATAATGTTTTGGGGAACTCCTCCCTGCCTTTGTGATCACTGCTTGAACTTGCAGAAGCTGTCAACGGTCAAGACAACTGCCAAGAAATGTCTTTGGGTCCTGCACATACCTACCCCACAGGCAAGAAATGCACTGGACTGGCTCCAGGTGCAGATTTAACACCATCACAAATCACAAAAGGAGCTCTATGACCAATGAAGAGTTCACTGTGGGTAGGACAAAGGCCTAATACCATCAACCACACTTAGCATCTCCACTGGAATGGGAGCAACAGCTCCTCTGCACCACTCCCATCCAGCCCATTTCCACCTGGAGCCACCTGGCACTGGCACTCCAACCTGCACAGCAGGCAGAGGGAAGGGACAGGACCACAGGGAAAAAAAAATCCAGCCCACAGAACTATTGCTGTTATGTGCCCCTGCAGACTCAAGCAGTACAGGTTTTCCTGCTGGTGATACTGGAAGAGCTGCATCCTGCTTCCCAGCCCAGGCTCTGTTGGATCTACTCCTGGGTCTTGTGAGACTGCAGAGAAACTTGTGCTGGAATTTTTTTCTGTATTTCAGGGAAGGTTGGCACTGCAAAACTAAGATAAAACTTGAAAAATCCTACAAGTGTTAAAGGAAAATGGTCTTTCTGCTTTTATCCTTGTTTTTTTACTACCTCTTGAGTGGTTTTCATTCCCTCCTCATCTCCCAGGTCACTAATTTTTTTGTACTTTTAAAATAAAAAAGAACCTTTTTTCATCTTACATCCAAAGTACCAAACTCCTCTCCCAAAGACTATTTTCCAGGACTAGTCTCCCTGCAGGAGGGTGAGCAGGAAAGAGTCAAGAGTAAATCAAGCAACAAGAGGTTATCTGTAGCAAAACTCAACCAAACCCCCCCAGGCATCACAGAAAGGCTATTAATACAGCTGTAAACTGCAAATTGACTCCAGGGACAGACAGACCCCCCTCTTCACTGCAGAGGTAGCCACTCTGTACCCAAAGCACACATCTGAATGAAGATCAAAGTCACCAACTGCCAAAAAAAAAAAAGCCCTGCAAAATCACATATTTACAGACCCCCCCAAAAGCAGAAACAGATGAAAAGAATCAACCAATACAGAAAATGGATCCACCAAATCTTTTAAAGATTTTATGGGACTGCAAAAGCAAGCTACCTGGGGTGGAAATACCCTGTGAAAATTCATCTGAGCACAGAGCACGTTTCTGACTAGGACAGAGTGCTGTTATCAATCAGATCCATGCTGTTCCAACAGGGACACAGTTCAACCTACCTCCACAAAAGGTTCCCCCTGGTCAGGTCTGGCACAGTAAAGAATTCGAATATTCAAAGGCATTTGTTTCCCCTTCATCATCTACTAGTTTAGCTTGCAGGATCCACTACACTTTCCTGCTCTAGTGGCAAGGTCTCTCAGCAGCAAGAATGACAGACAGCTACAGCCCGTGGCAGGCAGTGATAAAGTTGCTCATATGCTTCTCTCCAGTCACACTTTCTGTTTCCCCGCAAGGAAGAGTGAAACTTTCAACAGTAATCATGCCCATATTTGGATTTTCAATAGAGACTTCCTGCCAGACCCACTTTAAATTTGAAAAGCCCGAATATATTACAAATAAAGGAGACACACCTTCAGAAGCAGTTTCAAGCTAATTCTTTTCCCAGTGCTTATTTAAATAAAACAAGGAGAGAAGAGCTCCCAGTGTGGCCAGACCAGCTCTATTCTGCAGATCACTGGCCCTCCTCCGTTTTGGTCTTATGGAAATGAAATGCAAATAACAACTGAATAGTGAAAGCTAGTGCAAAATATGAACGAACTGAGCTCTGAGCAAAACAAGGAATGAAGACTCTCTCATTTCTTTCTTTTCTTTTTTATCTTGCAGTTCACAAAGCACCAATGTTAAGAAAGTACAAAGCTGTAAAAGAAGCAGCTATTTGGGATTAGAGGTGATGTTGCTACATTTCAAACCACACTTTTGAACAGGACAACATACTTGGAAGATAGAAATGCTCAAAAAAATACAAAAAAGAGGGCAGTAGAATTTTGAAAACAAGTTTAAGACAAACAATCAGGTCTGCAATTGAGGTATTTCCAACTTAACAATTTCTCTGGGTTTTAATTTATCCAAGATCCTCAACACAGCAAGTGCTTCAGCGTTCAGAAATACTAAAAAAATATCTGAGAGCTTATTTCCCTTAGAAACTAGGCTTTGTATGCACAAGAGACTGACAGGTAACAAACACAGGCATGCCAAGCAGCTAAAACAGATTGCAAAAGCCTCCATATGAAAAAGCCAAAGTCCAAGGATAAAAGTTAATTCATCTTAGAAACAACACTCACACAGGATTGCTGCGTGCACCCGAGAAGCAAGGGCCTGGCAAATCACCACATACCAATCCATTTCCACCAGCACATGGCAATCTGTGTTGGTGTTTACAAGCACATATGCATTTTGGAGATTTGATTTGTAGCATGTAAGCAGAGCACAGATTTAGCAACACTGCCAACATAAACCTGCATAATTTTGCAGAAGTCTAACATCACATAACCCAAGGATTTACACAACTCCTGCTGGCAACACCAGAGAGCTCCCAGTCGTTTGCCCTCTTTCTAGGGAGGGAAGGAAGACTGAAGGAACAGGAGTATGTTTGATGAGACAGATTTGAGGAGACTTTTGTATGAATGAACAGGCACTACAAAGAAGCACCATACAAAGAGCAAGTGCTGAGAGTTGTAAGAGAGGATGCACACTTGACGTGCACATGCTTCGTGGAAAGGCAGAAAGTGCTCACCTCCCAGCTTTTAGTAGTGGGCTCACTGAAGAAGTTGTCTATCATGTCAAGCTCCTCCTTTTCCACCACAACAAAACCTTGCTCTTTGGCATCTTTCCCATAGATTTCCGGCGACCACTGGACAAAAAATGTGTACAAGTGATCCACTCTGTAAACAAAAGAGGAGACAACCATTGTTCAGTGGTCCACCAACACAGCATTTTCATGTGGTACAGAGGTTTTGCCCAATGCCAGAGAAGGGATGACCACACAAATGGGGTACCCGTGTCCTTCCATCCTCACGTAGCACCCAAAGCAATAGTTCCCTCACCTGACAGCCTGAAGCAGCTCAAGGTTTTTCTGCTTTCACTTCCCACAATACATTTCTCTCCTCCCTCTACTATACACATAGCCAAAGCATCACTGTAACACCAAACAGAGTGTCTAGACCCATACAATTCACATTAAGAAGTCAAGTTGGTTGGTATTAGGTCCTACTCACAAAAGTTAAGTCCATTTTGTGAACACTCATTTAGTTTGACATCCCCCATAAAACAAACCATAAGAGATCATCAGTAAAGTCTACACTACAATTCCAGCTGTTATTAGAGACTATCCCTGAGAATTTTAGACATATATCTCAAGTTACTTGGGTTGCTCTATATATGAACAAATAATCTTCAAACACCCTTTCAGCACTGTTGGGTTCTGTTTGGAGTCACCAGTATAATTCCAGAGATCTTTCCAATCGAGTCTACTTATTTTCATTCTACACTCCTATCAGTGAGGGCTAGAGGCTGATGTCAGTTCTAACTGCATAAACTGACAGCCCTGAAATTGTTGCTTGTTCTTGACAGCTAAACTAATTCACAGTCCGAGTGAGATATCTGGAAGGGCCTGACTCACTCTGGCCTCAAGAAATTTGGATCTAATTTCCACTGTTCTCAGAAAGAATAAAGGATTGACTTGGCTTCATCAGGGAAATGTCCTCTTAATCATGAAGAAGGAACAAATTAGCATTGCCATCAGTTTTTTCTCTTCTCCTTTGCACAATCACAAACGCTTCTGCGGTGCCTGGCTAACAGATGTTCTAGGGGAGTTTAAATTATTATCAAATAAGAACTGTAGCTGCAAAATATTTTTAATATCTACAGCCAAATCCAGTTTTAGTACAATTTGTGAACACTCAGCACTAGCTCCCGAGGAATCAGCAGGCTCCCTTCATCCAGCCTCATCCATTTCCAGTTGTGAATATATCCAAAAGATTCCACAACCTGTTCAGGCAACCTGTTCCACGCACAACCTGTCTCCTGGGTGTTTTCCCTCCTCTTTTATCCAATTGCAATTGCCTCCAACACCTGCAGCATGTGATCTGAGAAGGGTCTGGCACTATCCTACCTTCTGCACCCCTCACTCCCCCTTTTTATTTCTAATGATGTGTCAAAAAGAAAGAGGAATAACCAGCACCCAAGCTGCTGGCTGCACTCTTTCTTAGAGGAGCCAACAAGAAGATTTGCATTACTGCAAAAACACACTGCTGACTCATGCTGAGTTTGCTCTCAACTTCCCAGCTCCTCTTCTGCACAGCTACTCCCCAGGCCACCCATCCACCGTCTGCACCACTGCAGGGACTGCTCCACTCCAGGTGCACAACTTTGCATTTGCCTTTTCTGAACTTCCTGATGTTTCTGTCAGTCCATTCCCTCGTGTTGAGGTCCCTCTGAACAGCAGACCTGCCCTCTCATGTATGAGCACTCCCCAGATTTGGCATTGTCCCCCAAAATGACAAAGGTGTAATTTCCTGTCAGGCTCTATGGACCTGTATATGCTCAGGTTATTTAAGTAGTCCATAACTAAGTTTTCCTCTACAATGGCCAGATGCCAAATAAATCCAGACACTCCAGATTTAAGAAGCAGCAGCATAAAATGAGAAATAGGTGACTGCAGGAGTGAGGTCATTCTGAAAGGTGATGCAAAGCATCTCTTCTCTGTTAATGAAATGATTACATTAGGCTGTAGTGATATTTCATAGGCTGTAGTGATATTTCAAAGCTACCAAAGTGAAAAAAAAAATGGAAACCAATTTTTAAATTGAAAAACCAGTGCTTGAGGAAAGAACTCTCTTACAGCCAACCTGACAGCTGTGAGGAAATCTGCCCTAGAACTCCAGAGCTGGTTTGGGGATCGCATGCTTCTAAGTGTGTCATGCACTACCAGAGAAACATCAGTAACACATGAAGCCCTTGGAAAGGAACAACTTCAGAAACCTTAAGTTAATTGCTTCAGAAAGAAATTAGTCAGAAGAGAAAAGAAGGTAACTTAAAAAAAAAAACCCAAACCAAACCAACCAACAAACCCCAAAAAACCCCAAACCAAAGCTAACCTAGGTGACACAAATGAAAAAGAAAAGGTGGAATGGAGATGAAGGAGGGAAATGCCCCCAGCTGTAGCCAGATGAAAAGGAAAGTCAATATGGTTACAAATATGTTCACAGTAACACACACAGAGGGCACAAAATAAATGTAAAAGTTGATACTGAAGGCTATAAAATGAACAGAACACTAATTTTGGAGAGTACAAAACAATACTTAAAGATTCCATCAGCAAAGTGATACAATTAGTGTAAGGCAGGATTTGGTGGAGTATGGTGCCACTGCACTGCTTAGGAAATGGGCACAGGCAGCTGTGGCTGTGAATGCATCCAGAGGAGCAGACACTGGAGAGCTGTGACCAGAGCCTGTGCTTGCATCGACTTGTGTTTAGTTGTTTCTTTTGGTTTTGACTTAGTTATAAACATGCCTCACTAGATAATGATGACCCTTCACGAATCTTGGAAGAGTTAAGGTACTAGAAGCTCTCACATGGCTTATATGAGCCCTCATAAGATGTTAAGCTATAGGTACAAAAAGGTTTTCATAGGTTTCATCTTGTCATGGTTTGGGGTCAGGGTGGCCCTTTAGACCTGTAACAGATGCTCTCTGTTAAACCCCTCCCTCCCCAGGGGGAAGAGAAAGGGAATAAGGGAGAGACTCAGCCAGTAGAAAAGGAAACTACAACAGCTTTAAGGAAAATGAAAACTATAATAAAAGTGGACTATATACAAATCAGTATAGAGCCCAACACCCCTGATGGCAATTCCCCCACTGATGCCGTGGAGCAGGCACTGGGGTAGTCCCAGTCTGGACCCAGTGGCACACAGGAGCTGTGTTCAGGAGCTGGATTC
>VWZY01004379.1:162224-223780 GCA_013399075.1 Chloroceryle aenea
CTGGGAAAACAGGCTGCTGACTGCAGACACTGCAGGGAGTTGGAAGAACTGAGCTGAAAAGTAAAATCACTGAACAGAGTTAGTTCTGTTCTCACTCAAACCAGGACACATCTGTATAGTTTGATTTCTTTTATCATGATAAAAGATATTTATTTTATTTACTAGGAGTCTAGGACTACTGTATTTGTAGAAAGCTAATTCAAAAGGAGTCTAAACCTAAGCTTTATTCCACTCCATTAGCAGATGCACAGAAGAGTGATCCTTCAGCATCAGGAACACCTTCATCATCACCCCTTTATGCAAAGCCCTGTGTAAGTGGCCAGGAACATCATGTAGGCATTGACTCCAGTTGTGCTGCAAGTTCTCAGACCTCAGCTTCAAACTACAGGGTGTTAAGCTCTAGATACTGAGTCACAACCAGACATCATCTTGCTCTACAAAAGGAAACTCCCCAGAAACAGTAACAAAAATCAAACCAAAACTCACCCAATTCCCCAAACCAACGAATCAACCAACAAATCGATGGGGCAGAAAGCTAAGACTGAAAAAGAGAAGGAAAGGATCAACCCCTGTTATTTTCTCCTCCTTGAAAACCTGCCTGCTTTCAAAAGAGAAACTTCCAAAGAGGCAAATGCCCTCTCAGCAGCATCATCTCAGTTCAATGTCTTTTACATCAACATCAGTGAAAATTATAACTTCATAAACCAAACCTGCTTGCCAAATTTCTATGATAGTCACCAAGTTTTACTTTTTGATGGAGGAAATAGTCAATGCTAAAATGAATAAATTGTTAGAACACATATTTATAAACAAATACATTCTCCATTTCTCTGTCTGTCCCAGCATGAGGCATTTTCCTCTGCAATACCTGAAGGAAATCCATGACATAATTACTGACCCACTACTAATCAAAATCCACAAGGCTGGAAAAATCCACCTAGCATTTAAACACAGATCCACGTAGCAAGAACCTACACAGACTTACCCTCTAATACTGTAAGCTATACCCATTGCAAGACTTCTCAGTAAAATAATCTCTCTCCTAACAGTGTCCAAAACCACGGGTGCCTCTCTGCTCAGATGAGCCCAACAAGAAGCTGCCCCAGACTAAGCTGTATATAAGGGGACTGAAGATGTCCAGCTCCCCTGTTACGTGCTAAGGCGAGCGCTGCTGGATCAAAGAGGCAGTGCAAAGCAGCCCTGTTGTCACTGATTAACTCAGGTTGTGGGGTGACAAACAACTAGGACACTCTTGGCACGTGGGGAGCTACACAGGAAGACAGAAGAGCTGCAACAGCCGCAAGAGGCAGAGGAGAATCAGGACTTACTGGCAGTGTCTGTGTATTAGAAGTGTTTCCATTAATACAAACAAAAAAAACCCAAACCAAACAGCCAACAAAAACAAAGGAAAAAGAAAAATCATTTTGAAAGGTCAGGCTCCCCTCTCCAAGAGCAGGAAAGCAGCAGATGGAAGAGCAGCTCTGTGGGTGATGGGCTGAAAATGGAGCGAGTTTTGTAACTGATGGAGAGAGATCATGGTAAAATATAATTAAATGTGAATCAGAGAAAGCTTTAATTTACACAGTGATTATAGACACAGAGCCTGATATCTTCCCAGTCTCAATCCAGCTTTGGTTTGTTGTTTATTTGGGGTTTTTTTGCTAATTACTATGAAAAGTTAAGATGCTGCACAAGCTACTGCGAGCACACCGGACAGAAAGTGTTTCATTTATGCTGCTTCATGGACAATGAGATGAGAGTGGTGGCCTTGATATTTTCATATGTGAATATTAATTAAAACCATTCCAAATGGTTTTAACTTACTAAATTATTGTTATACATTGTATCAAAAACACATTGCAAAGCTATCCCAAATGCCCTACTCTCCAGAGCATTCTCAAGATGCAGCACTGATAACTATTTACTACACAATGCTGGTGCAAGAATAGTACCAGAGGGTAAGAAGTGATGCATTTTGCTTTGGGAAGGCATCCAAGAGTTCAGAAAAAATACAGAGTTCTTAGGCCAGGACACGTCTCACATTAGCAGAAGGAGTAGGCCTCCTATTTAATTTTTGCCCCAAGTCCTACATGATCTTTTATGCACTTCTGTGGTGTTAAATCATGAATGAATAGCACAGAAATGACCTGATCTACTACATTCACCAGGAGATTTTGATCCAAGATCTGAACAGCAGCCCCGATAGCAGAGACCTGGCTGAACAGTTTACTGCAGAAATTACTTTTTCCTCCTAAAAACTGAAGTATAAATGAGTTGGCAGCACTTCAGTTTATACATGGGTTAGGTCCCCTCAGTGATCAGGGACCAAGTTGAGAAGCTGTTTTCCAAGTTTATGGTGAGAAGCTTAATAGCTTTACCTGTTGCATGCACAGAGCAGCAACAATCAGAAACAGCCTCAGCTCCAAAGCTTTATTCAACATTAGATCCACTATCCCCACAGCAGTAACTGACCTTGTGTTAGATTACAACATCCAGCTCCTTGAAGTATTTACTCACACTTCAACCTAGAATTTTCTGAATCCACCCTTTTGCAATCCCTGAGGAGCCAAGGACTGGGTTCAGCAGATAAGCAAACAAACCAAAAGCAATCTTCAGCTACACTCCCAATGGACACATTCCAGCTGGATTAAACCTCTCCCTCTCCTCCCCCAGGCCAGGAACTTCTACACTGCTGGTCTGCTCAGAACACCAATTTCTAAAATACAAGAAACAAACACTTAAATCAACACACATGCTACAAGTTTGAAAATAAAATGAAATATTCTCAAAAAATAAAGAAGGGGAAAAAAGAAAACTTGTCTGCATCCTAAAGAGACACTTCTGAGATTGATCACCAGTACATATTCTTCCTGCCTGGTATCTAATTTACCAGAAGTGGGATCAGTGACTTGTCTGTGTTGGGTCATATACAGACTGGAAAGTTGCTCTAGTTGCCCTTTAGCAGAAGAAGGACCAGAGATGGTTATTCCTCACAGCCAGGGAAAATGCTTGGCTGCTTTATGTGGAAAACATAGGCTTCTAGTTTTATTTATTTATTTAGGGCTAGTGTGCTATTTATGCACACATAACACACCTACAGACACATGAAACACTCCAATGGATTTTACCACAAAGAAAGGGACTTTTCCAAAGGGCCCAAAGGCTGAGCCAGCCACAGCCATTCAGCTGGGAGCATCTCCCTTTCCACACCACGCTCTTCGCTCACATGAAATACCTATTTCCTTAGGACTGGCACCATAGTGCTCTCTTTATCTCTCTTGCCACTGCTTCCCTTTTCCCCTTTCCCTCACTTTCTAGACCACGGCCGAAACCAAACCATAGCCCAGTGCTTTAACCATATGTTAGTGGCAGGTTTGAAGAAGTAAGAGCCAAACGTGTTGTCGTGCCACGCTCTGCAGCTTACCTTTCCCGAGGAACAGCAAACCAGTACTCTGGCTGCTTTATCTTTTTACTGTACTGTTGAGACATTGTGGTGCTCTGAGATGCAAAGGACTTTCTCATGGGCTTGCCTACTTTAATGCACAGAAACATGGGAGGAGTCTTGCTCTTCTCCTCTTTTGAAGGAAGCATATCTGAATGAGAGACAAGAGAAATGGACTGCTTGAGGGAAAGTACAGATACTGCAGCTGATAGAACATGGTCACAGGCACCACACGCAGAATTAAACCTGGCATGTCATTCAATAGCAAAATTGGTTTAATAAATCCTTGATCATCCTAAACTGGGGCCATTTGTTCCCATTTTGTCACAGCCTGTATCCCCCTCAGCTGCACAGCTACGTACAGAAGAACCCTGTAAAGCAAACCAGTAAGATCATCAGGGTGGGGGTAAACTGCAACACGAAGCAGGCAAGTCAAGGGGACAGTGTTTGACCTCATCCAGCTGAAGGGTGACAATGCTCACGTGTGTGCACTCACACATACACACAGAGTCTGGTCAGCTCCTCAGCTCTGACCATCCAACAGCCATAAACACCTTCTGTCTGCACAAGACAGGGTCAAGTCCCTTAAACTGGCAGTGAGACAAAAAACTGCTTATTAAACCATAGCTTCAATCACACTGAAGTTCTGTCATTCTTTTAGGAGTACACATGCTGCCAAATTTATCTTCTTTTCTCTCCAAGAACAACTACCAAATCACTAGTGACATAGAAACCCTTCAAAAAGAAAGGAAAAATCATGTTAAGAGCAACTGTTTTTAAGACTTCCACCCTAATCACCCCCCCACACCTCATACAAATCAAGGGGATGTCCAGTGATTCATTAAACTGTCAAGGGAGGAGCATCAGCACTCCAGGATGGACAAGCACTTGGAGGCACTAGGAACAGGCAGGTGTGTGCACGCTCTCTAAACTGAGATGTCATTTTGTTATATGCTTTCCAGTAGCAGACTGGATTTTATTTATGAAAACCCAACACCCAGCCAGGACAAAAGGATCAGTCCTTTAAGACTGTACATGTACACTCCTATTTATCATTTCTTTAAGGGTTTGCATAGCAGGAAAGACACCAGACAGATGCAAACAGCATCAGGAATACTTTGGCACCCCCCACCCCCTTAAGGCAATGCACTGCTACTTTGGGTACCATCAGAAATACTCTGCCAGACTTCACTGAAGCAACACAATTATGGATACAGAGTGACAATTCCTAGGCCATGGAGTGCCCCTGTCAGTACTGCAACAGGGTGACATTCCACTCTCCTTCTTACAGCCAGTAAACAGAGGTGAAGATTATAGCAGTGATCACTCAATATGGAAAGAGCACACAAGCTACTTTATCAACCTAGAAGCTTAGGGAATTCAAAGGTATTTTTTTCCCCTCTAAACAGCAGATAATATAAAAATATACAGGAGTTAAAAATCCCAAAAGACCAGGCATAACAGAAAGAGGAAGTTCAGAGCAGAAGACTATCAACTCAAACGTTACCGTCACAACGCCGTCCAAGTCTCAGAGGAAACAAGGATAACCAGAGACCTACCTTCAATTGGCACTTGGATTTTCTGCAGCAGCCACAGTCTGATTTCTGATTGATTGTCTAACTGTGTTTCTTGACAGGTCTTGTCTATAGCTGGTACTAATGAAGAGTCGACAGACTCTTTCAGATCCTTTTCCTCTGCTGCTGCTGAGCTGATTTCTAATGAAGGTGCTTTCCTTTCAACACAGCAGGAATCAAGCTCCATACTTTTAATTGTATGGACTTCATTAGCTCGGGACTTTGAACAGCTAAGTGTAAGGTCTATGCCAACTGCTTTATTGTTTTCACCTTTCTGGATTTCAGCCTTGTGTAAGTCTTCTGATGACTGAGACCCATTCCCATCTTTATTGAGGTAAAATTCAATAAGTTTATCTTTCTCTAGCTCTTTCTTAGTGTCCAGTGCAGTCTCCACCTTACCTGTCGGGGAACTGACACATTTGTTTACTTCTGGAATAACATCTTGCTTTTCACACAGCTCTAAGTCTAAGTCAGCTTTAGGTTCAACACTGTCCTTTTTTTCCAAGGAATCAACTGTCAAGTGCTCCTGGACTTCTGTAGTGGGTTTGGTTACCTGCTGCTTCGTTCTCCCCAACTCCCTGGGGTCAGCCAGCAAGCCTTCCATTACTGAGATTTTCCTGTCCAACCCTCTATCCACACGAGATGACATCTTTTCCAGCTCAATGAAGTCATCCTCTCCTTCCTCCAAAAGGGATTTTTCTTTGGTTTTGATATCCGAAGCATTTTTTTCCCCAGAAGGCTCCTTGGCACATGGATCCAGGGCAATTTTTTCCAAGTGTTCAGTGGCAGTGATGTTGTTGGGCAACTCCAGTGACTTTGATTTGATTGAGCCTGTACTCTCAGAAGACTGAGAAACCTTAACATCAGCAGACTTCTCCTCATCCGAAGGCTTTGTTGGTTTGGCACCCAGAGCAATGGATGGATCCCCATTCTGCTGCCTCTTTTCCTTGCTGAGGGATTTGAATTTGCTGAAAGGATTGATATCTTTCTCAGAGGACAGGTCTTCCCATTCTCCTGGCCTGTACAGAGGACAAAGATCCTTTGGTATGTCACTGTCAGGGAAAATGATGGATGTACACAGGATGTTAAAAGCAAAATGGAAACAGAAACAAAACGGAAAAGAAAAAAAACTAAATGATAGACCAAATTAACTTAAGCTCTGAAACTCAACAAAAAATACTGCTTTCTCCAAAATAAACACATCAGCAGAAATAAGTGACTTCAAAGAAAATGGAGGAAAAAAAGAAAAAACAAACATGGAAAGGAGAATACTGAAATAAAATCAGTAAACCACGTGGCCAAATACACCCCATGGATGCAGAAATGGCAGACATGCAGTTACAAAGGGCAAGTCACCAGAACTGAACTCAGTCACCATGGTATGTCATGCTAGCTGGAGCCAGCAGATGATTCAGTCAACAGGGCATGTATTTAGCTGCTGGAATTTCATTCATACCATTTTAATGTTATTTCCTGAGCCTGACAATGAGTCAAACTCTACAACCATCCACGCTTCTCTAGTCAGTACAAAGGTATTTTTGAGAAGAAAGCAAATTGGACTTAAACCATCCCCTGTTCAAATGTGTTTGATGCAAAACAGTAAATGGGCAGAGCTGGGGCTTTTTCCCTTTAATTTTTCTACATTACTCAGCTCTACTGTTTGAATTCAGGCTTCCCCAGAGATATTTGTTTAAAGAGGGATGATCATAAAAACCATTTCAAAAGGGAAAACTCTTCAAAACTTAATAGCATACAACTTGAGCTCTTCGTTGCTGCTAAGAAGTCTGAGGTGAATAATTCAAGATTCTCATCACTTAAAAGTTACTAAGAAGTTACAAAACACTCCAGTAATGAGTGTAATAAGTATCTAGAAAGTTTTTTTCTTGAAATGAGAAAATGGAGGGAAGGAGATAAATTTCACTGATTAAAGAGGTGTTGCCTAAAAGGACAAACTTTTTCCTATAACAAATATATAAGCAGTGCCCAGACTATGCATAAATGAAAGTAGCCCACCCCAGAAAGTCTATTATGTATCATAAATGACAGCTGTCAATGCATTTCTGGTTCTGAAGTGGAAGTATTTCATGGACTGGTACTTCTCAAAGTCCTGAAGGTGGAAGTTAAGGTGCTGTTATCTTCAAAAGTTTTACTCCTCCTCTCCTACTGACAAAACAACAACAAAAAAAAGCCCCAATCAATGGTTCAGATATAACCCTGTTTGCCTCCACTGAAATAACCCTAGAGATGGGTTAGTGCAAGAGCCCAACCATGGCACACCACCAATGTTGGTTTTTGAATTCCTGATTTTTACTGGTCTCCTTTGCACTTTGGCTCTCATATTCATGACCCATTTCTCTTTACTGCCACTAAAGTGTTCTAAAAAGAAAGCGTAAGAACAACACAAGTGAATCACTCCCTTCCTGGCACTTTCATCCCCTGATTTGTTTCATTCTGCTGCATTAAAACTCTTCCTCTCCCTTTCCCTCCCCTCCTTTTCCATGGTCCTTACTGCAAATCTGCAAACATAAGTTCAGGGAAGAACACTCCTTACGATGGCAAAGCGTCTTTAATCTTCATGTGAGAGATGTCATTGTAGAGAGCTATTGAGACAACCTCTTCCATGGGGCAGATAAGTCCATATTCTTCACAGCCATTCTCAATCACCAGAGGATCAGACTTGTGTGGGTCAAACATGATATTGTTTGGAGTTACTATCATGACTCCTCCAACTACACCCTAAAACAGCAGAAGGAAGAATTAGCATATCACGTGTCATTCACTTACCATTTGGTAGTGGATTTGAGGCTACTATCCTAAAAAGAGAGACCTGTCTCCTGCCTCTTTCTACCCTGTCATGCAATGTTTGCTAACAAAACATTCTGGTTTCTAAATGCATCAAAATCAGACATTGTAAGGAGGGCAAAGGAAAAAAATTGCTCATTAACACCTGAGTTCCTGGCTGATAACAATGAACATCCAAACGATTCAATGTCAGTGCTGGTTGCTACAAGCTAAAACTGCAGATTGTTACTCAACCTCAGACTAAACAGATGAGTGGATTTGATTTTATTTTATTGTTTCCAAAACCACCCCCCAAACTGGCTATTTTTCAAGGTTTACAAATGAGATTTCCAACATCTTGCTCCTGCACCCTCTCTTCCAGATGAGCTACAACTCACCAGACCAACTCAAAAGCTGTGGGTGTGTGACATGTGACAAATAGAAGCCACAGATCATCAGGAAAGACCTACACTGTAGATGCTATTAATTATCCACACTCATCTGCAAAGCAAGCCAACAAAGGCTAACAAATAGCAGATAAAGGCCTGCAAGCTTGGTTTGTTCATTTTTTAACTCAAGGAGATGCCAAGCTGATGGCTCAGCACTGGCAAGTGAGAATACACGTGCCTGCTCCTTTGAAAAGCAAGTCTGTGTGTATTCCCCATTTCCTTCTCCTCGATGACTCACATACACGTGCCTGGCTTGTGTCTGCATGAAAGAATCAAAATCAAATGTGGAGGCTTCTCCCAGGAGTATGTAACTCTAGTTAGGCAGAAGAGCAATGCATCAGTAGGCTGTACTTCCTACCCAGCCACTGCTGGAAGCAAGGCAACAAGGGATTTTAGCTACACTGGCAAAGAAGCTGTCCAGCTTTTGATTGCTCTGACCACAAATTACTTTTTCAGTCCTGCAGCCAGAAAAGTGGCAATCTGTATCCCCTGCATCGAGCAAACATCACATAACAAAGTGACAGCATCGCCCCAAATTACACGCGAGACGTCAAATAGTCCTCTACTGCTTTCAACAAAACAGCAGACTGAAAAATTGCAGAGTGGCTAACTACATTCTACATCCACTCCATGCCAAATGAAGTAAAAAGCTGTAAAAGTAAACACATTCATCTTAGAAAAGTCAGGATTAAGGGAAAAATTATGTTGTTGTGGTTTAAGCCCAGCTCACGAGTAAGCACCGTGCAGCTCCTCCCCGCACAGTGGGACAGGGAGGAGAAATGAAAACAAAAAAGTACAACTTGTGGGTTGAGGTAAGAATGGTTTGATAACCAAGTATACTAATAATGAATACATGAAAATTAATAAAGCAAAATTAGAAGAGAGGAATAAAACCCAAGAAAAGACAAACCATGCACAATGTGATTCCTCACCACCCACTGACCGATGCCCCAGCATCCATCAGCCCTTCCTGGCCAACTCCTCCCAGTTTCTATACTGGGCAGGGTGTTCTGTGGTATGGAATATCCCTTTGGCTAGCCCAGGTCAGCCATCCTGGCCATGTTCCCTCCCAGCTTCTTTTGCACCTTTTCGCTGGCAGAGCATGGGAAACTGAAAATCCTTGGCTTAGGATAAGAGCTGCTTAGCAATGACTAAAACATGGGTGCATTATCAACATTATTCTCCTCTTAATTCCAAAACACAGCACTGCACGAGCTCATAGGAAGAAAATTAACCCTCTCCATGCCAAACCCAGCATATATGTTAAAACTACAATGGTTAGCAGCTCCAGTGTTATAAATTCCAGAGAACTTGAAAACCCAAACATGCAGACATCTAACTAAACCCAGAATCAACAAGAGTAGATAGTTCAAGAAGAGAGGATCTTGCAACCTTGAGAAGAAAAGAGGGTTAAATACTGCCCGAGCTTTGTGCCTTCATTTCTAATCCAGCTGCTGTAAAATTGAGGATTGCAGCCCCAGTGGGAACATGGATATTAAAAGAATGCTTGGAAGAAGAAGAAGAAAAGGTTGTATCATGCAATATTTATCTTTTTATTGGGGTTTGCATGACATTCATTAGCAAATGCAGAAGCAACATGGACATATTTTGAAACAGTGCTCTGGAAATCATTAAAATTTATCTTGAAGTCATAAATGAAATAGATAGGCATGTGCTTGTTCTATAAAGCTGTTGCACAATGTGGTGGAACTGGACAAGTCATTCTGGCACGTCCTCACTCTAAGATGCTGCTGTTTTCTCTGTGTATCCAGCAATATGCTTGTAAACAGCTCATTCTGGTAAGGCATGAGAAGGGAATGAAGATGGGGAGAAGAGTTTTTCTTTCCTAAAGCAATTACCAGGTTAAGCAGCCAAAAGAACAAACTGATAGAGAGTATCACCACCACACCAATAAACACAGCAGTGATAAAGCCACCATAACATTTACATTCTTTACATAAATGGAGCATGTTTGACACCCCCCCCAAGTATTAATCTCTTACTTATCCAAACAGATTTTGCTTGTAAAGGTTCTCAGTCCATGCCCCAAAGCCAGGTCCCACCTACCTTACCATCCGTGAAGTAACGACAATTCATTTTTAAGAATTTGACCACCACAGGTTCATCCTCTTCTGAAGTAGAGGACAGGACTCTCTCAACTGGTTTGAAGGCCTTTCTTGCCAAATCAGCATCCTTAAGAAAGAAGTTCAGTGCAGAGAGACAGGACCAGAATCATATACTTTCAGATTTTGGGCAACTGAAAGGCCAGGTTCAGCCAACTATTTTCCTTTTGTTTAAGGCAGAAAAGTGGCAGTCATCTATGTGTGTGTGTCCATACATACACTGCCCACAATATTCTGTAGGGAAGAAAATCCTCACAATCTTACAAAAAACCTCCAGACAAATGGCAGGCAAATTAAAAAACACCATGTGAAGTCAGGTTGCTGAACTTCAGTGAGGTGCTCATGTTAAGAGAGGGTCAGTTCTGCCTCCTCATCTGCACCGAAGACCCCTGGTGTGGTTCCCCTTGCAGGTGGCACAGTCATGTAAGACTTAACATTAAATGCAGTTACTCACTCCAGGCTTACTATACCCCATTTTCAATTGGTTTGAGAGACCCTGGGCCCAGCTGAACTCGTACTAGGTTTCTATGCTCAGACAGAATTCCCTTAACATGGAATATTTTGAAGAGATGGCAACTTTTGTAGCCCAGCAAATTAAAATCAGTTACTTAATACATTACCCACAAGGTTTGAACTGCAACCTCAAAAACCCGCTATTTACACAGCTCTAAATCTCAATCAGAAATGATTTTGTGAGTTTAAGACCAATGTTGACTTACAGGTAGTTTATCATACTCAGCATCAGAGGATGAAGGAGAAACAGGAGCACCAGGACTGAAAGAAGACAGCCTCGCAGCGCTTGTTTCTGGCACAAAGAGAATCTAAATACACACACACAGATCAAAACAGTAAGACAGGGGCTTTACCAAGTTACTTGCTGTAAATACTACATCTGACTAGAATGCCAACCAATATTGGTCACTCTTGGTTGCAGTGAACTTCTTACCAACTTCCTCCTTCACGTGGGGCAGCTCTAAGTGATTGCAGGATCTAGCTCTATAGTTTGTTTTGCAGCACAGGCAAGGAAAGAAAATACTTTCGACAGAATAAGAGCCTCCTTCTCTCCCCACCCCTCCAATTTTACAATCCCAGGTTGTCTTGCAACTACTGCAAGTAGGGAACAAGGACCTGTAAAATGACTGTTCATAGTAATTAACTTGTAACAGCAAATCTGGAAGAAGGAGAAGGCCGTTGCTGGAGATGGGGGATTTTTAGTGCTAGTTTATAACCCTTCTAGGCTGCCTGTTTGCAGAAAATATACTTGCATCTCCAAATTTCAGAAAAGAATTCTTTGTACAAATGACCTTCACCTCAAATAAAAACACAGAGGCATTTGTTGCAAGTGTCAGAGCAAAGGAAGATATTTCTAAAGTTAAAAAAATGTTCATAGAAAATTAAAACCATTTTCCTTATCCCAGCTTTTGTCTGCTGGGTGTTCTTAGGCAAGTGACATCACCTCGTTGTGCCTCGGTTTCCCCATCTGCAAATCAGGACACTTCAACTTCCTCTTTTTGGGTAAGTAGAAGCAAAGATTTGCTCTTGGTGAAGCAGGTGCTAGCCTTCACACTTGCATCTCCATTACTTGACTCTCCCAAAGCCAGTCTATCTCCATGCATTTCTCATCTTACAGGAGACTGAGTCATCCCCAACATAATGGCAAAGAGCCAGTTCAATTACTGCACTGAACTCTCTAATTCGTTAATGTATTATATACAGCATTTATCTTGGCTTCCCAACAGTTCACCTCCCTTGCAAGAGCTACATTACCCTCTTCAGTTTCAGAGTCACCTTTAAGCTTTAGTGACAGCAAATAAATAACAAAAGTCAGATATGTCAATTATAAAGATCTTCCCTCAACTCCAGGTAAGGGTCTAGTGAGTTCCCTTTTGAAGGATTTAAATTATTGTCCATTATCCTTGTATTCCAAGTACCTAAAAGATATGTGAAAGTAGTAAAAAGCTTTTAAATACATAGCAAATAATCAGGTTTCAAGCATTAAAAAAAAAACCCAAAACATAAAACATTTACCTGGCCTGGCACAATTGTCTGCGTGAAAAGCTTATTGAGCTCCACAAGCTTGTTTGGGGTGATGTTAAACTTTAATGCTATGCTGTTGATGGTGTCCTGATTTCCAGCCTGAAGAAAGAGTTGAAGTTTAAGATACCATAAATTAACACATTCAGCACACCAACTGAATTAAAACCACCTAACAGACTGTTTGCAAGGAATAGATTTGATGATCTCAACACACCCTCTGCTTAACAGTTACATGATTAACACATTACCCGGGTCATGCACTTGGGTCACAACAACCCTAGGCAACACTCCAGGCTTAGGGAGGAGTGGCTGGAAAGCTGCCTGGAGGAAAGGCACCTGGGGTGCTGGTTGACAGCCAGCTGAACANGTGATTCTATGATAAGCCACTATCAATAAAAAGAAAAAAGTGTTCTCTGATACGACACAGTAGATAAAACGAAAGGTGTGTCTCTCCTCATAAAACTTCAAAGCAGCACCTTCTATTTATAACTGGTCTGGCAAGTGAGGAAAAGACACACACTGGAAGTTCATTACACCTTCAACAGTCACAGCACCTCAGGCACTTATGCTGTTCCCAGCTGGAACACTTGCCTTCCAGAATCACTCTGGATGATGGACAGCAGGGTGCAGCCCCGTCAGGGAGCTGGCCAGCAGAGCCAGCCCTCTGAGCCACCGCAGCAGCACGCTGCCACCCTGCTCCAGCTTGGAGAAAGAGGTCTCACATCATCTCAGGACCAAGCACAGGTCAACCACTTGATCACCAAAGCAACACCATAGAATGCTAGTACTTTTCAGAGCAACAAAATGATGACTCTGCTGAGAAGCTGTGATGCAGAAGTAAAAATAGAAGTGGCAGGGTCTTGGATTAGCAGTGGTTCAGGATGTGAGCCTAGCTCTCCCTACACAACGTTTGGAGCAATCCCTGTTGAGATAGGTAAAAAGTGCAGCCAATATTCCCTTAGTGTTCTCAGTTTTGTGCTGCTGGCTTCCTCTCAAGCTCAAAAGTTCAACTTTCAAAAAGCAGAGATGAGCAAACCACACAAGAATACTTACAGTATATTCTATGGTACCGTGGGGTTTCTGAGAAACCATCTTTTTCTCTTTCTTTTCATTGGTTTTGTTTTGATTGTCATCTAAAGAGAAAAAAAAAGAAAGCAATTCAAGTAATTTGCTTTCAAGATGTTTGCCTGTCAACATCTTTTGAAAGAGACCTACAGGATGCACAGATTGCAGCTGTGAACAGGAACAAGATGACATCAAAAATACCTATTAGGCCTTAAAATGGCACTGCAAGGCAAGCAAAACTTCATCAAGTACAGCAAGTTCAGTGATCACTCAGGAACTCTTCAAGAGCACAACAGCCTATCGATACAGCAGTGCTCCCCTGGTTTTCTCCATGATTCCTACACAATTCAGCTGCTGGATACAAGTACTTTGTGCAATGAGCTGCTATCAAGGCTGAGGCAAAAACCAGCAGATGAATATACACATTGATACTGCATCAGTATGACCACAGCAAATACCAGTTAACTACCACTTCACCACCAGTACATCATATTTAAAGACTATTTTAAACTCTAAAGGTAAAAGGATGCTGGGAGTCTTGCAAAACACTCAGGCATGCAGCATTCAGCCAAGCAGCTGAAGGCACAGAGCTTGTTCAGAAGACATTTTCCATCGGCTGCAGGACAAAACTCACTGCACTTGCAGGAACCCCAAAGGCAGACCTGAGCTCTCACCACAGCAGAGGACCAGCGAAGCCAAGGATGGGGAGGATGCCCGCTGCCCAGCCAGCCCCAGCCCCACCGTGCTCACCCTCCGTGCCCAGAACCCCGACCCGCGTACCTGGGGGAGGCGAGGGCTGCGTGTGGCCCCAGCTCCAGGAGCGGGGCTTGGGCGCGAAGAGGCCGGGCATGGCTGCCCCACTGACCCCCAGCTCCTTGGCGAGGCCTGGACGCCTCGGGCAGCGTGTCGCAGCCTGGCTGAGACTGCCAGAGGAGAGCAGGCCAGGCGGGGCTGGGCCCCACAAAAACAGAGGCTGGGGCTTGGAGATGGGGTCCTCCTGGGGGGACTGTCCCCACAGTGCAGGCCGGCAGCTCTAGAAGAAGATCGAGGAAGAAATGGCGGGAACAGCAGCGCCCGGCTTCCAGCTCCCATTCAGGTGTTGCTACAACCTTTGCTGTTCCCAGAGAGCCTGAGGTAGACAGTAAAACAGGGGCGAGGACTCACCTGCCCCCCTGTAAGGTACACAGCAGCTTGCTGCACCTCACCCTTCTGCCGGCCTGTTTCCACGGCCAGATTAACGCTGGGAGCTGCCTCAGCATCTTCCAGAGGCTACACGGTCAGAGACCGCCTCTGTCAGTCAACAGAGACTCACAAGAGCTCCGACCATCGTTGTCACTTCGAACAGTACAGTCTTAACTAGTCTAGGTTTTTAATTGTGCATATGAAGACTTAAAAATCATATATTAAAAAATTCCAATGAACCCATAAAATCTGACAGGTACTTCTAAACTCACTTTAAATTATGGTCTACAGGAATGGTTATGGTTGAGCAGGTGGAGAGCCCAGCAAAGCCAACAGAACACCACACTATGCTAGTTCTCCAGTTCCCTTATCCTCTCTCATTTCTCCTTCAGGAAGCCAAATGTTTTCTGAGATGGTCTGAAGACAGCTAGCTTTTGTAGCAGTCCCAAAGGCACCTCAAGCACACGCAGGTATGATGGAGTCCTCAGTAACCACAGTTTCTTTCAGACAGATCTCTATGGAAGAACTGCACCTCTCCACGGGCTTTAAAATAAATGACACTGGCTACTTTCTGAACTTGGACATTTGCTTAGTGGTGAAGTGACTCACGGTTCTGCCTCCCAAGTTTTCCTGTACTTTACGTGCACCGAAGATGGGATTGTACAACCACGCGAACCGATGAGGTGTTAATGCAAATCTGATCACACTGAATTTTTAGGGAAAGGGCGGAGTGGGTGGACTGAACTTCTCTGAGATTTCAGGAAAATAAGAATTATGTAAAAATAGTAAAATTAATAAGCAGTGAGAAGAAGAATGTCAAGCGAGAACAGGCAAGAAAATAGGGCTAGGTCTAGAGCAGAAATTTTTCTGCCCTTATTGATATGTTTATACCTAACTCAGTTTCCTAGCAGCCTGCTCATGTTTTGCTTTGCAGTGCTATGGGAAACCTCACGAAATCGAGTTACCCAGGAATAATATGGAAAACCACTGCTGAAGGAGTATGACGAGGTCAGTTTACCCCCCAAAAGACCTTGATGCATGATGGAAGAATGACACCTCTGCAGCTATGTAAATAGTTGTGCAAGTAGATAGAACAGGTCAAGAAGTATCAACAGAATCCCTGGCTACTCACACTGACGTCCAACGTGCCACTGCAAGACCATCACCACCAACGTCACAGCCTGACCTGCTCCTGGCCAAAGGCAGTGCAAGGTCTCGCAGTGCTGGCGGTGACAGCTTGAACCTGCCTGGCAGCTCCTGAGCCACCAGTGAGGCCGATGTCTGGTAAAGGCAGCAGGAATCCTGCAGCATTCAAAGGGCTAAAGGACTGATCACACCAGGCAAACAAACTCAGGAGCCTGAGAGAATAGAGGCAATTGCATACTTGGACCAAAAGTCCATTTTACTCTTTAATCTGTCTTACCAAACTCTTAGGTGGCATGTAAATGGTTAAATACTTCCCCTGAGTATCCTCTTGGCTTCTAAAAATCATGGGTTTCTCAGGGTAGAGGAGCAGCATCCAAACTGCCCACTCCTTTCATGACCTCCACACCAGTCCTATGCCAATGAATCCCACAGTACCATGATGTGCTACCTAAAGTAGTGCATCCTTTCTTGTACCTTATACTTGATTATTTTCCTGCATCCTGGTTAATTATTTCAAGGGTGAAGAAATAAACAGCCCTTATTCACCTTCTGCATACCATTCACAAGGTCACAGATTTCCAACATCTTCTCTTAGCTATTTCACTTCTTCAGGCTGACAAATACCAGCACACTTTAGACTCTTCCCTATTTCTCTGATCGCACAGGCTGTCCTTCATGTTATTTTTTCTTTTCCTTCTATATCCTTTTTGAGCTGGAGGAAGGAAAACCAAATGCAGATTTTAAGATGCAAACCAAAAAAAAATAATTTGTGAAAGAATATAATGAAGGTTTCCTTAAGACTCAAAGATACTAGCTCTATTTTTCCACACTGCTGACTATGTCACTGTTGTTCTGGGACATTCCAGTCCCTACGTCTCTAGGAGAGATTTGTCAGAAGAAATAAAACTACATTACTACAGCTTAGCCAAGCACCAGGACCAAGGAGTGAAAACCTGAAGGTAGCTTACAAGAATCTGAAATGCAATAAATTCAGGTGAGAACAGTTAGCACTTGTAGCAACCTAATCAGAGGACTGATAAGAAATTAAGCAAACAAGGCTTCTTGGGATAGCTCCCTTATCAGTGAAGGAGGCCTGATAGCAACTATCTTGACAGAGCTGGAGTACAATAAGTATCACGTAAGTCATTCTGGAGAGATAAAGAACATGAAAGTCTTGCTTGGGCTGGTAGGGAAGGAGGGAGGAAGACAAATCAGTTTATTTGAACATTTTTTTTTCCATTTCTGCTTTCTCGAGTGACATTTCAGTAAGTTTCAGCGATGCTGTTATATGCAGAGTTGTGCACAGGATCTTTGTGTCTCCACCAGCACCTTTCTGGCTCCTCTCGTGGCCCTCAGAGTGAGCTTGAAGAGTGCTTGCATTAAAATTGTTATTTTTACATGTCAAGTCTTTCAGCTCCAGTCGAGTGTGGGTGAATCCCACTACCACAGAAGCTAGATCCTTGTTTTGGGACCCCCTCCACCTGCTCTGACATTCCAGCAGTTCACACAGACCACAGCAGCCTTCCATTATTCCATGTTATTCCAGCCCCATTCCCTCCTTTAGCCAGCTGTAGCAGCTGGGGTGCACATCCATGAAAAGGTTTTTTGGCCATCTGATCAGATCTATCTCCCCGAGGAGAAGGCAGCAAGTTAGACAGAAATGTTCCCTGCTCAGAACTGGGTAGTGAACTGCTACCCTGTTGGAAGAGGAGAAGAAAAAATACTCCAAACCAAACAAAACCCACCCACAACATCCCACCACCTCAGGTGTCAGACGGCCTCCTCCAAGCCCTCACCTCTACTTCTACATATTTTTCCTCTACTGAATTATATTTATCCTTCACCTTCCTCCTTCTCTATGACTTGAAGTCACTTGAAACAAAAAGGCAGCTGTCACCCATCACAACCACACTTGTTCTCCTCCATTAGTGAAACTTCTGCTATAGAACACTGATTCCCTGATCAATACAAATCCAGGCACACGATTCTGAAATATCTACACCTTGCCCAGCTTTCCTCTGTTCTCAGTAAAAACTGATTGTGATTCTCCACTAGTTATTTTCCAAGGAAGTCTTTCAAAGGAGTAAAGATTGCCATAAAATACAGAGCCCCAACAGAAATGACAAGGGGTTGAAAGAACTGATATTAAAAAAGGTAGAAGCTCCTTCTATTATAAATGGAGAAGGTATTTTAAGGTACATTTAAATAAGAACATGGCTATTGGTATTCATGCAATATTCATATACTGCAGCTTCTACAGGAGAAACCACAAAAGGTTTCTAGGAACTCAAATTCCCTCTTTACTTACTCCTTCCTCCCTCCCCAAAATGTGGCTTTAGATCCTTGGCAGAGGGACAAAGTGATGCTACACGTTACATATTTAACAGTTCATTGTCACTTGAACGTGCTGCACTAAAACCTGAAGCAAGCCCAGGTGTGAAGTGACACCACAAAGCAAAAAGGGTCCCAGGGCCATCCTTCCCCTGCAGCTCTGACAGGCTGAAGGACAGACAGCACCCACACTTGGGCAAGGGGGTATTTCAAGCCACCAGGACATGCAGAGATACCCACACACCCAGCAAGCCCTCCAGCTGAGTGAGGGTGAATGGCCTCCCTGCAGCAGAGTTCCTCCCACCTGGTCCCTTGCAAAGAGACACTGTCCAGGGCAGGATCACTGACACTTTTTTTGCTGCCACTTGAGCAAAGTGGAGCAGGGGACACAAGCCCTGCAGGGACATTGCAGGAGGGCTGAGCACTCCAAGTGTCAAGCTCCACGCAGCTAAGCAGCCCTCATGTTTAAAATGGTAAGTTGTGCACCACTGCCTTTGAAGTTTTCTTTGTGAGGATCTGTTTGAAACTAGAGAGGAGGAAAGATCTAGTTTAAAATGTCACTGAGGTTTAGGAAAAGGGCAGGGAAAAAACAACCCAAAACCCCACCACTCAATTTCGGCTGGAGGTGGTTCATGCATGCCAACTGTCAAGAGGAAAAACTGAAACAGAAAGAAACAGTGAGATCACAGGTATCACAGGGTGACAGGGGTTGGAAGGGACCTTGGAGATCTTCAAGTCCAACCCCCCTGCCAGAGCAGGACCATCTAATATAATAATATAAGATGCAGCCAACTTCCCAGTGCTTCAGCTCTCCATCTCAGGTTGAAAACACTACAGCAGCAGTTGAAATGTACTGCAGCTATGAAGCAGCATCTCACTGGGCATCCAGAAAGCAGCACTGCAGCAGGGGTGATTGGAAGCCTCTTTACATTGAATGCTGTTGTCAGAAGGGAAGTTTAAAGGAGAGGATGTGCAGCGCTGTGACCGAGCAGGATGTGCAGAGGACATCCAGTAGAGTCAGAGGGTTCTGTGAATTCACTCTAGGTGCTGTCTGAAGATGCAGGAAGGACTCAGATCAACTGATAACCTCATACCACATAGAAAACATTCAGCATACTTCTGTGAGTAGAGGCCACTAGTTAGGAAACGGGTCATGGTGATGTTTGCCAAAGCACAGCAAGCCTGTAGAGGAAGCTGATCTAGATGCATGCTCCTTGTTGGTGGAGACAACCAATCCTCTGCTGAAAGGGGAGGCTGATGGGAAGGACAGCCTCTGCCTCCGACTCCTGTGACACCCTGGGAAAAAGGAGATCAGTGACTCCCAGAAAGTGCTCTCCCACCTTTTTCCAGGTGCAAAGCAGCCCTTCTGCAATGTGAATATTTGGAGTCATGGAGAAGAAGGAAGGAGAGAACATGAAGATAGGGGGTGGGGGGCCCTTATAGTTAAAAACAGGCAAGGCAAGACTATTGTGAGGGGTAACAGGTTTCTGACAGAGCAGTGAATATAGGTGGGGAAAAAAATCATACATTTTTTAAACCAAGTCCCCACGAATGCAACTGCAAAGCTGCTGTAAGCAAAGCTCCTGCAGAAACAACTGAACACCTCCTCACACGAGGGTGAAATACGTACTGCGACTGAGCAACAGAGTCAGTTGTTTACTGTACTATTAAACCACACATGGCTTTGCTCTTGGAGGGGATTCTCCCCCTCTACTCNACCAATTTTGGTATCATTTTGGGTAGGATTTGCATAAGTGCAAAAGGGTCAGCTTTTCCAAAAGTAATTTAGGGCTCTGAAGTTACCGCAGCCCTCGTGAATATTTTACACCAGGGCATTCTGAAGTTATATTCTGTCATTTATTGGAACTGGCAGTTTGCTTTGCCATACTATCATACTAGAAGGGGAATGTCAAAACACCAAATGTGGGTAAGGAGTAGTGTCTAAACCAAAAGGGACTGCTCAGACATCTCAAGTTCAACACAAGCTGCACATCTGTAGACCTCTGCAACTTGTCCAGGACTGTATGATGGCAGCTGGTCAAAGAACTTCTCTGCAGAGGTGGTCTGTCCTCATATTATAGAATGGGTATTTTTTAACTTTTTAGAAGATGTATAGTTCCTAAATGTGTATTTGTTCAAGGCAGCTGTAAAAATGAAAGGCAGAAATCAGAGCTGTACAAGAATTAAAAACCTACACTGGGCACTTTTCCTTACACAAAGGAGAATACTTTGGAGAACAGGGGGAAAAAAAAAACCTAAAAAGTGAACAGTTCTTAAATTAGAGGGTATTTAGAGCTCAGGGTGCTGCCTCATAAACCAAATTAACAGCTCCTAAGAGGAAAGAAGTTGTTCTCTCTTCACATCTCTTTCTACCTTGGACTCTGACTCTCATCTGATCCCACGGAGAGACTACACGATTAAAATAATAAATGAGTTCATTCTTTTTTCTTTGTTAGCCTAAGTGAATTGACTCATCCTGCCTTGTGGTCAGAGAAATGTTGGTGCCAGCTCAGAGGGATGGAAAAAATGTAGTTTCAAGCGGGGGGAGGAGGAAGAACAAGACCTCCCCATTCAGCAGCAACAAGGTGTTAATTCGTATTGTGAAACATGAAGCTCTTCATGGCACTCAGCTGTACTTTGAAACTATTGCCTAAAAGAAATATATGCACCAGGCATAGGGAGGCAGTCTCAAGCTAGCCTGGGCCACTTCAGGGAATGAACTTTTAAAAGAAAACAACTTTACAAATATGAAACCTATTAATTACTTAAAGATTACGAGAGACAATCAGGAAGATTCAGATGGTGTATGATCATTAAGTTTGAGCAACAAATAAGATGGTTGACAAGAGAGTGGTAAGGAAGAGAAACAGATTTAAGAGGGAAGGAAGTCCTCATCAGTTTTAAAATGGAGCTTGACCAGTTTAGTCTTTATAAGGAATTATACAACAATTGCTATCTCTAAGGAATTACACAACTGTTCCTGTAGCAGATCCAAGATACAAACAGCTCCTCCAGTAACACGAATAAAGCAGGAATATAAGCACCATGGAATTAGAAGTTGTATGTCCTAACAGCAGAGTTAACCTTGCTCCTATTACCCGTTTGTGCTTTTCACCACGAATCACAGTTCTTTTCTCAAAGGTTGGCTTTAGTTCCCACTGCTGCTGCNTTTATTGGAACTGGCAGTTTGCTTTGCCATACTATCATACTAGAAGGGGAATGTCAAAACACCAAATGTGGCTAAGGAGTAGTGTCTAAACCAAAAGGGACTGCTCAGACATCTCAAGTTCAACACAAGCTGCACATCTGTAGACCTCTGCAACTTGTCCAGGACTGTATGATGGCAGCTGGTCAAAGAACTTCTCTGTAGAGGTGGTCTGTCCTCATATTATAGAATGGGTATTTTTTAACTTTTTAGAAGATGTATAGTTCCTAAATGTGTATTTGTTCAAGGCAGCTGTAAAAATGAAAGGCAGAAATCAGAGCTGTACAAGAATTAAAAACCTACACTGGGCACTTTTCCTTACACAAAGGAGAATACTTTGGAGAATGGGGGGAAAAAAAAACTAAAAAGTGAACAGTTCTTAAATTAGAGGGTATTTAGAGCTCAGGGTGCTGCCTCATAAACCAAATTAACAGCTCCTAAGAGGAAAGAAGTTGTTCTCTCTTCACATCTCTTTCTACCTTGGACTCTGACTCTCATCTGATCCCACGGAGAGACTACACGATTAAAATAATAAATGAGTTCATTCTTTTTTCTTTGTTAGCCTAAGTGAATTGACTCATCCTGCCTTGTGGTCAGAGAAATGTCGGTGCCAGCTCAGAGGGATGGAAAAAATGTAGTTTCAAGCGGGGGGAGGAGGAAGAACAAGACCTCCCCATTCAGCAGCAACAAGGTGTTAATTCGTATTGTGAAACATGAAGCTCTTCATGGCACTCAGCTGTACTTTGAAACTATTGCCTAAAAGAAATATATGCACCAGGCATAGGGAGGCAGTCTCAAGCTAGCCTGGGCCACTTCAGGGAATGAACTTTTAAAAGAAAACAACTTTACAAATATGAAACCTATTAATTACTTAAAGATTACGAGAGACAATCAGGAAGATTCAGATGGTGTATGATCATTAAGTTTGAGCAACAAATAAGATGGTTGACAAGAGAGTGGTCAGGAAGAGAAACAGATTTAAGAGGGAAGGAAGTCCTCATCAGTTTTAAAATGGAGCTTGACCAGTTTAGTCTTTATAAGGAATTATACAACAATTGCTATCTCTAAGGAATTACACAACTGTTCCTGTAGCAGATCCAAGATACAAACAGCTCCTCCAGTAACACGAACAAAGCAGGAATATAAGCACCATGGAATTAGAAGTTGTATGTCCTAACAGCAGAGTTAACCTTGCTCCTATTACCCGTTTGTGCTTTTCACCACGAATCACAGTTCTTTTCTCAAAGGTTGGCTTTAGTTCCCACTGCTGCTGCCTAGATACAAAGATGTGTGCTAATTTTAGCCTTCCACTCCATGGCCAGGTGTCCTTCTGTACACTCCTGAGTAGAGACAAAGCAGAGGTAAAACAAAAGGAGATCTTGCTACACAAAGCTTTAAGTATGACATCCAAAAGGAAATCTGCAGAACCTTTCAGCTGGGAATATATTTGCTATTCAGAAACCTCCAGCACCTATATGGGAAGGACAGGGGAGCACACTGTTCACCTGAGCTATCCAGAAGACAGACCAAAGTCCTATTTCACAATAACCACCTTAGATTTACTCAGCAGCCAAATACCACATCTTCAGCTAAGAGTTTTACCCTCCTTCAGAGAGAAAAGTTTATGAACTGCATTTATCAGCCTGAAAAGCAATGGATGTCTACTACCTAAGGGCAGATTAAACAGCTGCCATCCATAAGGTCTATAGCTATCAGGGAAGTAATTACACAGAGTGCAATTACATGCTATCTTCAGCCTAAGAAGTACAAATAACAGCCAAAGCAAAGATGCAGCAACAGAAATTTCATCATGGGTACTTGCTGGGTACACTGGGTATGTACACAAGAGCCCCAAACCACATTATTAGATCCTCCAGACTGTTTGGCAGCAGTATGAATCATAGCAGCATAGAACTGTCTGGGTTGGAAGGGAGCTCCAGAGGCCATCCAGTCCAACCCCCTGCTGAGAGCAGGGACATCCTCACCTAGAGCAGGGTCTGTCAGCCCCACCTTGAATGTCTCCAAGGATGGGGCCTCAACCACCTCCCTGGGCAACCTGTTCCAGAAATACCAACTTGCATAAGACAAGTCAAAAACTCAGCAGCCAGAAACTTCCTCTCCATCCAGAGTTCATTTTTACTCACACGAAAGAAATGTGCAGACTCGAGATTAGAAGCTGTTCACAAAAATCTATCCTCACTTCTTCCAGTTCCTAGTACAAGACCATTGAATCTACTCCAAGATCCCAAATATCCTACACTCCTTGTGTATTTCCATAGGAAGGAAGGCACTCTTGCCTGGATAAATCCAGGTAGAGTTGTAGAAGAAAATTAATATTGGTTTTTGACAGATTTATTAGCCAGTTGGATCTTTGCTGTCTTATCACATTGCACCTCATGTGACAACTCTCTTCTGGCCAAACTGGTCACCTGCAGATGTGTAGTCCATGGAGGGGTTTGTGCTATCAACTCATAAACCAGACCAACCCACACAGCATAGCTGAAGTATGTCAATCTTTGAAGGCACTACAGAAATATGCTGCATTACTGGGAATTGCCAGAAGAAAGCCACAGTAACCTTAGATCAGAGAGCATCATTTGTGTTTTCTGTCACTTGCCCAGATGAGCTGTTCAGACACTCGGTATCTGTGTGGTCAGGAACCCAATTCTTATGTAAATTCTACATCCTGTTTTCAGCTGTTGAAGAAAATCCAAGAGCAGGAAGGAAAGCTTTCACACTGCCATTCTTAAGCCTGTGCTGAGTGGTGTTTGGTCAGATCAACCAACAAAATGGTCAGAATGAGGAAAAAATGACTTTCATTAGGAAACACTAAAAATCCCCAATGTAGAATTTAAACTGAGGGTTTTTTTGGTTGGTTTTGGGTTTGTTCTTTTTTAGATAAAACACAAGACACTTTTCAGAGGTCATCTGGTCCAACCTCCCTACACAAGCAAGGACATCTCTACCTAGGGCAGGTTGCTCAGAGCCCCATCCAGCCTGACCTTGAATGACTCCAGGGATGGGGCCTCCACCACCATAAGGTCCCCCCCGGAGCCTTCTCTTCTCCAGGCTGAACAGCCCCAACTCCCTCAGCCTGTCTTCATACGAGAGATGCTCCATTCCCCTGGTCATCTTGGTGGCCTGCTCTGGACACCTCCAGTGTCTACATCCTTCTTGTGCTGGGGGCTCCAAAACTGGACTCAATTCTCCAGGTGAGGTCTGACCAGGGCAGAGTAGAGAGGCAGAATCCCCTCTCTTGATCTGCTGGCCACAGTTGTTCTGATGCAGCCCAGGATGTGATGGGATTAAAGGGATACAGTGACAATCAGAACCAGGTCCAGGTTTCTTATAAAAGGTGGATGCAAAAAGTGTTGATGACTATTTTAAGAGATGAGGGGATGCAGAAAAAGAAGGTTCCCTGAATTTTTACTCACTTGGGTGTAAGTAGGCTCAAGAGCAATTTAGAGATGGGTGGACCTCCAAGTTAACCTCCAACAGTGGATTTCAAGCACAACGTGGGAACCTGTTGAAGAAAAATTAAAAGCCTCTGCTTGGAGGCCAGAAGATCTGCAATATGATTTCAAATGCACTATCCTGTGCTCCTTACATACTTGGCTTAAGAATAGTCCTGCCTTAAAGAGATAAAAATCTTACAAATACAAACTTTGTGTCTGAAATTACAAAGACAATGTTCTGCCTCTTCCCTGTGGCCAGAGGTCCACAGAGAGCTACAGGGAGTCACTGGGCAGGGGAGAGAGATGAGGACACTGATATATCCCCGTGTGCTGAGGACTGCTCTGCAGTCACCCTTGGCACATGCCCTGGAAACCTGGGTGGGGGAAGAGGCAAAGGATCCAGTCTGCCTGGTTGACAGCCCTCCCAGGAAACACTGAAGAGTAAAACCTGTGAAAGAGTCCAACCCTTTCCCTCTAGGACAAGATTTGCTCCCGAAATCACCTCCAAGGAGCTGCGCTTTCCCTGCAGGCACTCAGAGTGACTTCAAAGGGCACTTGCCTTCAGCAAGTGCAAGACCCAACAGGCAGCTGGCACAGCCTGGGAGAGTTCAGCCTAACAAACACGATGAAGCAGCAGATCCTGGAAGTGAGGGACTCACTAGCCATGCAGACTATTTCCCTGATTATCCCTGGCAGAAACATGACAGCTCTCATCATCAATTCCCCTGACACGCTTCCCCTCCTGCACATTCACACCTAATACAGCCTCACCATGTGCCATGGGACCAACTGCTCCACAGCTTTCCTCCCTTCCTCCAAGGGCCACTTTTCAGAGATATTATGTGCATCTGCATTTAAATATCATTAAGAACTTAAGTTCTCAACTATTCCTGAAAATTCAGGCCCTGGGAAAACAAACAGCCCTTGGAAAAGTATCCAATTCTTTCAACAGGGTGATGAGTTTTAGCTGATCAAGCACCAGTCGTAGTTTGACCTTTATGGAATAGATCAAACACAGCACTATCTTAAATCTCCACATGAGTAATTGCTACAGAAGAACGTAGCTTTTAGAAACTATTAAATCCTAGTATTCTTACTGCCCCTGTTAGGAAGGTATCCCTGATTTCCAATGTCCACTTCTTTCTCTCCATCTCCAAGCCTGCTCAGCCTACCAAAACTCTTTGCTATGGTATTTCAGTTACTTACACAAGTAATTTAGGATAAGGTCCTGGATTTTTTTCCCCTCAAGAACTGTTATAACTGAAGGAGTCTCTCACAACTCCCTCAAATACCCAAAAATTTGCTTCCTCCCCGACCTGTGCTAAACAAGAGCTCTCAGGAAACCAAGTCAGAGAATCCAAATCTGAGCCAAAACATCCCCTTTCCCAGCATTCTGGGCCCTGGATGTTCAGAGAAGGGTAACAAGGACAAGCAGAGCCATGAAACAGTTCACATGTAAGGCATGCTGAAATTCTTCAGCCTGGAAATGATGGAAGGGGGGTATTTTATAGAGAGAAGAGTAGGAAAAGAAAATATCACAGGAGGTGCAGAGATGGTGAGTAGGGATTGACCAAGTTCTTCTATGAGAACCAGTGACCACCAAAGCAAGGCAGCAGAAGCAAGACTGCTCTTGGTGTAAATGGTAGCAAACCTCTGCCCTCTTTAGCAAAAGATGTGGTAGAAACCTGCACAGGCCCAGGGAGAGCCAAGGTAACCACACAGAAAAACACTCTAAATGCACAAGCTACAAGCAGCTCAGAAGATCCCTAATAGTTGGAAATTGTCAGAGGACAGGAGATCATCAGTGTGGATAATTTTACAAAATTCACTGTGCTCTTAAATCTCCTCCAGACATCCAGGTGTGGCCTTCAGAGCTAAACACACTTGTTCAGTCACCCTACTGGAGGGAGGTACTGTCCAAATTTAAAACTCAGCATGTTCTAGAATATAAACTCAAGGGTCTTGCAAAACACAAGTACCTACCATCAGCAAGATCAATTCTTAGAGATGCAATTGGCCTTCACAGACCACACCAGATGATACATCACTTCTCCTTCTACAGCCTTGCCTCCTCCCTGCTGCTCAGAAGCACACCAGAAAATTACTGGAAATTCAACCATTAGCATCATATAATTATCTAATTATTACTAATTTCTCTTTTCTTGTTAACACAGTTAAGAAATCTCTTTATTTTTATGTTACTGGAGTACTTCAATGTTCTGTTCTCTCCCATTTCCATTCCCTCCTTCTCACTCAAAAGGTACCTTGGTTTACTCTCACTGGCCAAGTTTAAAGTTTGGGTTTCTATATCTGTACAGCTTCACTTCCATCTAACACCAGACTTCAAACCAGCTCAGCCTTCTGCCTTAACTATCAGGTTTGAGCCAACTCAGTGTGTATTGATAGGCAATACCTAACAGATTATATACAAAACACCACATTCCACTTCTTTATGGGTTTTACTTACAAATGAGCTCAGCCAGCAAGGTGAGAAGAAGTTGTTTCCACACGTGGGGAGCTCAAGCAGTGTTAAGACATTTCCATCCAAATTTCCAGAAGGGCTAACAGCATTATTTTTTTCCTTTTCTGCTTAAATCATCTGCCTGAGGACAAGGCATTCCTTCTGTGTGTGACAGTTTCTAGTAAACACCAATTAACAACCCAGTTTGGATGTAACCTGGTGGCCTTAGCAGTGATCCACTGGGATTGGAGACCATTTGTTCTTATTCAAAAACAAGTGTTATGAAACTGGCTGCTTTTTGGTCATTCCTCCACCTCATCCTTTCCATGTGGTTTCAGGAGCTGATGCTGAAAATACCAACTGCCTGAAGCTTCCCCATCAGGCACTGCCCACTACATCCAGTTTACACTCATAGGTACATTATTCCAACCCCCCTTCTGTTCTAGGCAGGCAATTACAACTTTTTCCTATGCTGCTTTAATTTTATTTGGAAGAAAACAAATGATTTCTCTTTTCACCCCTCCTTATACCTACTTTCATTTGCTGTCTGAAGCACAAAGGCTAAAGCAAGGTCGAAGAACTTAGGAGAATTCAGATCCTGTTCCTCTTACTCTTATATTAAGCAACTTAATGCTGAGTAGCCCAGTTTGTAAATCTCTTGGATTACTGAGAATAAAGCACCCTGCTATATGAGTAGGGCTGACCAAAGCAAGCCCCCAGAGATTAGGGCTGATTACAGTTAGCTAATCACCAGCAAGAACTTGCAGGAATTTTCTCCCTTTTTTGAATGCACTCTACCTTTTCATGACTAGCACTTTACCAGCTAGTACAAGAGACAAAACCAGGACTCATTAGCAGAAGGAAGTTTCAATTTCCAACTCATGTCCTGGTTTGGGTGAGAACAGAGCTGGTTCTGTGCAGTGATTTTACTTTTCAGCTCAGTTCTTCCAACTCCCTGCAGTGTCTGCAGTCAGCAGCCTGTTTTCCCAGGCAGTGGCTGCTGCTGGCAGTGAGNTACACTGAAATTCTCTATCATTTTTCACTGTACTGCAAGCAACTTTCAACTCTGAAACAGGAGTAAGCACTGCCCATACCACGGGAGCTGCCTCTGCTGCTTCTGTGCCAGTCAGGGCAAATCTCACCCCATGATGAGTGATGAGAATGTGCTGTGCACTTTCTGTTTAATTTATTAACATCTGTTCTTGGCCAGCTACCCAAAACATTCAGAGGCTTGGTAACTCACACCACGCTGCTCCTGTCTCACCTCCTGCCTGAGTGAGGGCAGGGAAGACAAGTCAAAAAGGCATCTGTTTTCTGCCTCTGGGGAGATACTCTGGCACCTCCTGCTCAACATGCAATATCCTACCTCATTAAACAGGCACATACCCATTTTCACTCTCATGCCTTTAGGACTCCTGCTTGGTTTGGGCAGAAATCAGAGCTACAGTAAGAGGAGGTTTGATAGTTTCACCTCCCACTTGCTTGCTGCAGAAACTGAACAGCACACCGTGAATGGGAAGGGATGGCTTTATGACTTGAGTGCTCAGTGATAAGCTACTCAACTGGATTTTATTTGGCTGATAAAAGTAACCATGAGATGCAGGATGAGTCACCTAAACCAAACTTCTCTTTATGATGTGTTCTATAATGAAGACCAACTCCTCACAGATGCCAGCTGCTTGTGTTTTCAAGTGAAATCAGTGGAATGTAGGAATATTCTGCACTTCTGGTACAAAGACACATTATATTATGCTGGAAGAAATATATTAAGTGAAATTGAGAGCGTTGTGCTTGACCCTGGCTTACATCACTCTTACACTGCCTTCTTTCAGGTGGTCACATCTCCTTTTTTCAAGCAATCATCTTCAACCATCTTAGTAATTCCTGACAGGAATCTTGGCTTCCTAACCTCAGAGAAGTCCACCTAGCAGGTCTAAGCCAGCAGATGTGTATCCTGCCCTAGAACTAATAAACTGGTGCTTCCAGGCTGTTACAGTTCCACTTCTGGGTTCCCACAACTCACCTCATGTTTGTGAAAGAGGATCAGAGTTTGTGATATATGGGGTTGGAAAGCAAAATAATGAATGTGAAAAAAAAAAGGAGAGAAAAGAAAGAAAACATTGAAGCTTAGAAAGTCAACATCTTCCAACCAAAACAGGCTTCCCCCAGAAAGTGTATCTGAGCCAAGCAGCCAAGCTGCAGAAGTAGGTCAACTAGATTATCCCAAGACAAAGGAGAGAGCATCCTGAGCACTGGGTCAAGCATCCAGGAGACCTATGCAACCACTGCACTGCACCAGATACACCCCCTTGGAAGTCTGGAAGCAGATTACTGCAGCAACAATAGCAGAAAAGGTAAAACCAGGTTAGGAAGCCAATTACCACATAAGCCAAGAGATGAGGCAAAAATAAGGAGCCAGAAGTGTTATTTCCATTGGTCCCCTGGAAAGCACAAGCAGCTGTTTGGCACCTCTGTTGTTTTAAGGCAAGGAAACACGGGGCTGTGTCTGCAAAGCAATGCCTTACAGGGTGAGATTTGGAGACAAATGATTCCAGAATTACAGAGCCCCTGGAGAACAATACAAGCACTAAGAGAAAAGGAAAATAGAGGCTACACCAGAGAAACCTTCTGGCAGAGGGACCTCAGCAGACACAACCAATACCTCATCCCACCAGGTTATCACCAACAGTGCCACCTGGGTGCTAGCAGCTGTGTACAGAACAGTCCTGGATGGGCAGAGGGATGCTGGAGGATCCCTTTCTAAAGGATGCCCGAGTCCCAGCTCCTCCTCCTCGGCTCGGTGATGCCACCCACCGGCTGCAGGCACTAGCACTGCATGGCACTGGAGCACCAGGGGAGGAGCTCCTCCCTCTATCACCACTCTTCCATCTTCTGCAAATTAGAAAAGGGTTATAACCACTCTCTTGGCTACAAAGTGTGGCAGGGAGCACCGCCACCTCCAGTTTTCCATGGATTTCAGAAACGGCGTTACAGTTTTTCCACCCTAGAAGAGGGATTTAGCTGTGTCAGCAAAATCTAGTAGAAGACACAGCATTTGAGGTGAAAGAGTAAGGATGTCACTGCCAGCATTTGCAAATTCATAAAGGCAAAAGCATTGACAAAGTTCTAATGAAGGGACGTAGTGTGAAGGGAACAAATTACAGTGACATGTGATGTTCCTTCCCAGACCTGGAATCTCCCCCCCAGAACCCTGCAACAGGCTGCCCAGGGAGGTGGTTGAGGCCCCATCCCTGGAGACATCCAAGGTGGGGCTGACAGAGCTCTGAGCACCCTGCTCTAGGTGAGGATGTCCCTGCTCTCAGCAGGGGGATGGACTGGATGACCTCTGGAGCTCCCTTCCCACCCAGACAGTTCTGTGATTCTATGATCTCTCAGAACAATAAATAAAGAGGGATTTATAGTCCTGTAAAGTATGAAAGAGAGATTATTCAGAGGACAGGGTCCCTCTGTTAGACTGACAGGAATGACCCCTCTGGCATCAAAACATCCTAGGGCAAGACCTACAGTAAGCCACTAAATGAAGTAGAGAGGCATCATCACAGATGAGAATACACAAGACACACACAATGCAATGCATGCTACATCTAACACATTCTTGACTAGCAACACTAAACATTTGGGCCAAGTGCAGAAAGCATTTAGAAAGACAATTAGTAATTTGTGTATCAGAGTTTCTTAAGGTTCTAGACCTTAAGTTAAAGCTAGGTAGCTAGGAAGGAAAAATGATCTAAAAAATCCTCAAAGCCACTGTGCAAACATACCTAGAAAAATGGTTAACTGTAAGTGAGAGATTATTTTAGTCAGAGCACCTCAAAACCATCAATAAAGGGACAAATCAGAGAGGAAAAAAATAAATAAAACCTTGCAAAAGAAAAATATAATTGAGGTTTATGAATCTACACATGTGAAATAAAGAAGACAGATCTATAATAAACACTATGGCAATTAACAATTCCACTCAAGTGACTTAATTGTGAGAGTTGCACTGGGAACATGGAGCTATTCTGCTTGTTTCACAATCAACTATTTTCCATTTCTCTTTAAACTTTCACTTCCACAATTCTGGTGCTCCTGTGGGTACAAATCTTTAGTTAGGAACAACTGAAAGCAGGCATTTCAACAACAAAAATCATTCTTTCTCAGTTTTGTCAGTCGGGTCTGTGCTCAGCTCAAGAGCAATATTAAATTCTTGTATTTCTCAACAGAAATTCTGTATTTCTGCAGAACCCAGAGGCTTTGAACACCCACAGAATGACCAGCAGCATTTCGAGTCAACTCCACAGCAATGCCCATCCACAGAAAACATGGGAACACTTAAACAAACATTAGTAAAACCTGAGTTTGTCCTGACTGTTGGAATAGAGAGGACCTGGAGAGCTTTATGTTCTCAAAACTGCTGAAACACCAGAGAAATGAAATTCAGGTACCTCACAAACCCCCAAATTCCCCTAGGAACAAACCAACAACCAGGGGTTGCTTTTGGCAGAACCACTTCACCAGAAATGCAACACAGCTTTACATTTTGGTGTGTTGCTTTGGCTTTTTGTTTTATTTTGTGTGTGGGGGGGTGTGTTTGGTTGGTTTTTTTTGTGTGTGTTTTGGGTTTGGTTTGTTTTTTTTTTTAATTAGAATACTACCAAAACAAAGAGAGTTCACAGATTCATTGATTTCCAGTTCTCCAGTCTTCCTTCTACAGATTTTATTTCAGTCACAGTGTGGTCAGAATTTCAGACAAAGAGAAGCAAGTTTTCTTTTACTTTCCAAATTGTTCATCTCATCAGATTCAAACCAGCCAAAAATTGCAGATTGGTCAATAAATCCCTGTAAACTCTCCAGCTTGCCAGGAAATGTTACTTCAAGATTTATCACCTTGTTGGTAAGGCTGTTGGTGCCTCATAATAGACAATCTTCAGCACCAGTCAATGCACAAGAACATTTTAACTGTGAATTTATTTCTTTTCCTTAAAGAGGACTCCCCTTAGGAGTCAGCTGTTGGTGCACACACTGTGTAAGCTGGGAAGAAGTCAAAGGAGACTGGAAAGAAGTCAAAGTAGAGCATAGCTACAATTTTCTGTTCCCTTTTTTCTCTTTAAAAAAGGATTCCTTACAAGATAAGCAGAGTTTTCTTGATCTAAGTTCATTCCTACAAAATAACCAAGATAAAATTTGGAAGAAGTGTATCATAAATCATAGCTAAAATACTTAGAATATCTAAAAAATTCCAGTCTGGATCTACAAACAGGTGTATGACTCATCCCACGTATTTACACACAAACTGATTTTATTCTGAATTAACTTGCAGGAATAAATCTATAAAAGGTATTTATGATTAACCAGGGAACTGAGATGGCTTGGGAGGATGAAACAAGCTTTCCAGCACGTGAGCCCTTTGACATCTTGTTTATAAATACACAGTTCATTTGCTTACTTGCTCACGCTTCCACAGACAAAATGAACCAGAATTAAGACTAGAGTCTTAATTCAATGAAATGACACCACCAAAAAATAAAAAATTAGTCCAAATGATGTAAAATACCAAAGGCAAAAATAATTAAAATTAAATGCAATCATAAGCTTAATGGCTGCTTATAACAGCACTGAGTTTTAGACCCAAGAAACATGAATTTTTTGAGAAGCGCAAGGTTAAAATTAGAAGCAGGTTATATTCAGGACTATATAATTTCTTTGGTTTTAATGGAAAGATATCCAAAGTCAATTATCCTTTTGAAAAAGGAGTATAGAATATGAGGAAAGCCATTAAGAAGCTAGCAAAGCAAACATACTGCACAACACTACAGCATGAAGAGAACTCACCAGTGCTATAGTATTTCTTGAGTTCTGTGCGTCTGATGTCTTTCAGCTGATTGTATTTTTTCTTTTTCTTTTCTTTATCTGGAGCAGTTTCCTTTTCCTCAGCAAGTTTACAGTTGTCTTCAGAGGAACTGATTTGCTCCAAAATAACTTTACTTTCCTCATCTTTCTCAGGAGGTGTTTTGGAAACAGGAGATTCAGTGGAATTGGCAGAGACGGAGTCGGTGTTTTGTTTGGCTTGCCTTTTCTTCTTCAAACTGTGCAGAAAGAGAAAGAACACAACCTTAAGATGCAGCTGACCTCTACAGACAAGTTAACTCATTTGATAACTTCATTTGGTTTGGGGATTTTTTTACAAATTAATATCAGAATTCCTTAGAACTTTGCAAAAAACCACACTTTGCATCAGTAACTTGATAATGAAAATTACCCAACAGCATACTCTTTAATCGTGTCATCTCAAGGATTTCTTCTCTAGAATAACAAATAAAGTAATGAACTTCTTCCTGCTGTTTGCTGAGGAGGAGGAATGGGTAAACAACACTGAAAAGTTGCTTTGTTTTAAACCACCATACATCTAAACGTAGGAACAAGCTACTGAGTAGTGTTTTCAAGATGAAGCTTAGGATAAAATAAAACCTCAGATCACAACATACTATAATGCAACAGCTAACATCATTTCACAGGCAACTGCTCCTGCTTGTTTTGATATAAACTTGTTATTTCTTTCCATTTTGGCCAAGGTTCTCTCCCAGGGGCCACCCATGCCACTCCACAGCTGCTCTTACACAACCCACACCACCTGAGACTCCAAGAGTCACCCACCAGCTCCTTCCACAACACGACCAATGTGGCTGCAAACTGCTTGTGTGGGAACATGTTCCAGCTGCTGTAGCTCAGAGAAATCTTAATGAGCTGCCTATAAATATTTTCTTTTTAGAAGACTCCTTAAAGCACAGAAAGATGCTTCAGGAATCCTAACACAGTAGGTCCAGATGAAAACAACCCACAGGGATTTATAAAAGCTAAAAGCAAATACATCCATATACCAAATGAAGCATTTTATTCAGACTAATCAACACTGGTGTGTGCAAAGGAAGATTGCTTTTGCCTAATAAGCCACAGCCCTGATCAAAGGCTGCTGTAGCAACCGCAAAACACTACAGTCACATTGCATAGTCAATGCCTAAATCCAGCTCTGGTAGAAATCTTTGCAAAGCAGCCCTCAGGACATGCCTGAAATGGCTCATCCTCTGTGGCTGTGCTTCATTCCACACTTGTAAATGAGCCACCTTTTACTCCAGTGACTCAACAACCTTCCTGGACATGTAGGTACCTCAGGGTACCCAAAACATCTGCTTCAGCAGATGAGAACTGGCAGCCTCATTTCTACTCATGCTGCATCAGAGACTTCTGCCCTCAGATTCCTGGGCTGTTTTGATCACAAACTCTGTCAAAGGAAACTTTCTGTAGTATAAATGCAGTACCTCAAATCAACAACAAGAAGATGCTGA
This sequence comes from Chloroceryle aenea, assembly GCA_013399075.1. Classification (NCBI taxonomy): domain Eukaryota; kingdom Metazoa; phylum Chordata; class Aves; order Coraciiformes; family Cerylidae; genus Chloroceryle; species Chloroceryle aenea. Next base: position 196,822 of record VWZY01004379.1, read on the forward strand.
AGGAAACACAGAACCCTTTTTTTGGTGGTGGGGAGAATAAAGAGAAAAACCTCTCTAGAGGTCGAGTCCTTGTGACAATACTAACAGCTTCTCTCAGTGCTTTCCTTGAAACATACTCATCTGAACTCGAGTGCTCAAAGCTGTCCTGGACAACTTAGAAGCTAAACCAGAACTATCCATTAGGGATAGAAAAGAGAAAGGCAGAAATGAGTGTCTGAACTACTGGCAATGACCACCTACAACTCTGGCACTAGAAAAAAATACCAGATGAGTATCCATGACATTTGTCACGGGACTTAGAGTTCCTGTAACTCTGCCTATGGTTATAATCCCTGGCTGGGAAGATGCTGCTTTTAGAGGTCTCTGAACCCTGGCCAAAATCATCCAAAACCCTCCACTTCACTCGCTCCTGAAAACCCTCGACTGTAACATCCCAAAGATCCACAATGAGCCTTCAACAGCACTTAAAACTCTAACAGCAGCCTCAAATTTACTCTGCTTTTTGACATTATGTGAACCCTTTTAGCAAAGCAGAGACCCAGTTCTGTATACTCACAAGGCCTGTTAATTATTAACATGCATGGGTATGGAGAAGCAGATTGGGCTGGGAAGAGCACAGCTGGAGGGTTTACTGCATCTTAAACTAAATTCCATCCCCTTGAGGCACCCTCTTCAGGCTTCACTCACCCTTTTCTCACACTGACCTGCACATCCCAGCAAGGTAACTGGGCACCCACACAAGCTGCTGGAGCCTCTCCTGCTCAGATTTCAAACCCATCACCTCTTGAACAAGTTGGAGGCTGCTCCTCTCCCAGCTCCCAGGTAGTTCTCACCCTTCATGGCAAGAGTAGCCATGAAGATGGATTTAAGAACACAGTATGTCAAATTATTTCCTTTTTTTTTTCAACTACTTTGGAAGATTTGGAGTGGTTTTGTTTTAAAGGAGATTTCTCTGAATAAACCCAACATTCAGTCTTGTCCTAATGGTTATGGAACAAAAGAGAGCTGAAGGCCAAATAAATAAGTAAATGAAACCCCTCAGTTTGACCAGTGTCAGGTTTTGCAATGGAACCAGCCTTTCAGACAAAAAAACCCCACATTTTTCCAGTGTATGGTTAAGGAGTTACTGCAGAAGATGTTTGGTTTCCAGTATCCAAGTCAATGGATATGTTGCATTTCACCAGGAAAGAAATAAAAGCATCTAACAAAATGACCCTCCAAAATGTATAAAAAAATTAAAAGAAGGGGGGGGAAGGGAAAAGAAATCTTGATTTTATCTTGAAGCTGACACAGTTTTCCTTTTTGGACTTTTTCCACAATGTGCATCCTCTAAAATGTGCCTTAATATCTGGCACACAATCAGCTTAACATCCTGCACAGCACAAACAGAGCATCTTCTACAAACGCTGGGGTTGTTCTTTTTTTAAAGCCATTTCTGCACATATGCCATAATATTAACAGAACTTACTGAAAAGAACTTTACAAGACTTCAAACATCTTCATCTGTTTTGATCCCATCAAGATTCCTGTGAACTTACTTTGTCTACAAAATAATACACACTTCAATTATTTAGTTCAGCGTTCATGTTTTTCATCTGAATCTCAAACTCTGCATTCAGTATAACATGTACTAATCTCTTTGTACCCTACATGCCTTTCCCCCATCCAGAACAGTTAAAGAAATCAAATTTATGACAAAATAAGGGATGGCACACATTTTTTAATGAGTGATTTAAGCAATTAACTGCAAGGGCTAAAACTGAACGCAGGGAAATAGTAACTCTGAAGTAGTTATCAAGGACACAGCATGGTTGCAGACACTGAGAAGTGTCCACATTCTGATGGTTCCAAATGACACACAGCAGCTGCTAGCAGTAGCACAGGTCAAAGCTGGAATTTTCCACTTCCATTGTTACTAATTTACAACAAATACCAGCACCAGGTTTCACACATGGTCAGTTGTCAGCAATGCTCAGGAGAGTTGGCATGCTCCAAATGGTAAAGAGCTACACTGACAACAGGGCATGCCCACTTCCTACCAGTACTGCCATCAGCTTACAGAAACAAGTCCCTCCACCTCTGTTTCATCATCTCTGCCATGGAGGGGAGAATCTGTAGTAAAGTTGTGCTGGAGTTTGAAAGACATTGTAGCTGCTGATAGAAAAATGTTCTTAGATTAAATGAAAGTATGTTCATTTTTCCCCCAGTCTTCTGGCTGTTACCAGGAGATTTTAAATATCCCACCTGAGCCCTGCTATGGTTTGTTGGGGATTTTTTGTTCGTTTGGTTGGGGTTTTGTTTGGTTTTTGGGTTTTTTTTTTGGGGGGTAGGGGCTGGAGAATAATCACAGTTTTCCAGGGTAAAACTCAGGACAGCTTTGAGCTGCCAAAAAGTTTTTATCTTCTTAAATGTAAGAACATAATGTTGCCACACAGCTTAATAAACTCCCTATTTTCAAAGGCAAAAAGTATCCCCATTTTTTCTGTTTACTTAGCAAAAGATGTTATGATTTATTCAGCACTAAATTACCATGACAACAACTTAATACATCTTCTCCCAGAAGGAAATGATTTTGGAAAGCTCTTTTCTTTGATTTAGACATCTAGTTAATTCATTCTCTTATAACCTCAGTTACATCAGGCTCTCAAAGAACAGCTTTAGGCTAAAGGCAAAATGAAGAAATCCCTCCCTTTGGATGACTCCTTTAATTTTGCCTGAAGTGCACTTAACAGGCTTGTTCAATTAAACTTAACCACAGATCTAACTTGTCACAAATACCAGCTCCACTCCTGACACACTCCCATCCTGCTCCTCCTCTTCTAACGATGCCAGACACCTCCTCCTCCTGAGGTGCTCATTACTCACCCCAAACCACTCCTACACATGCAACAAATTCTTCCCAAAGTGGCTCAGCAAGACTCTCTCCCTGCACCAAAGCCCTGGCCAGGGAGGAATGGCCTTGTCCCATCACCTCCAGCCAGTGCTGGGCTCCAGCTGCTCTCCCGTGCTCAGCACCAGCTCCTGAGCCACCAACCTCAGGCATAAACTGGAACACAAGAAGTTAAATCTGAACTTCAGGAAAAACAAACTTACTTTGAGGATGACAGAGCAGTGGAACANTCTCCTTGACATCAGCTGGCTGAAACTGGAAGAAAAAGGGAACTGCAGTTACATGGCAAAGGAGGATGTTACAGGGAAGCCACAGAGATTCTACACAGTAGAGTTACACCCCATTAAAACTGGGCTGCAGTCTCCTCTGGAGATATTTACAACCCACCTGGATGCAGCCCTGGGCAACATGTTCTAGGTGAACCTGCTTTAGCAGGGAGGTGGACTTGATGATCTCCAGAGGTCCCTTCCAACCTCCACCATTCTGTGATTCTATGATAAGAGAGTCCTCCTCCAAGCAGCAGTGACAGCTCAAAGGCATTTTATCCCAGCTGAAGGGCTTGTCAAGGTAAGAGCCTTGCTTCTTCTCTGGAACCTTAGGCTGAGATCAGCAACAAGAGGAAGCCAAAGTGGATACAGGTCACACCATGCCCAAGAGACCTCTGGACAGAAGCCCTGAAGTGGTTGTGGGGCAGCTTCTTCCCACTTACCCAGAAAAGGTGCTCCAGGGATGGGGATTTTTCATGAAGGTTTGAGCTGTGAGGGCTGGCAGATGGGCAGCTTCCCTTGCTGCAAAAAAGGAAGGAAAAGGTGCTTCTGCTTCTCCAACAGCAGCAGGGGAGAGAAGAAATTGTTTTCTTCATGAAGAGGATCTTAACATTGAATAAGTTGACCCGATTTGATAAGTGAAGTCACTTGGCTTACTTTCCTGACTGGCAAGGTCAGGAGGATCCAAAAGTAACCACTGTCAAGAAGTCAGTGATGAAAATCAAGTCAAAAATTCATGGTATTGAAATGACCACTAAAAGAGGTATCTTCGAGAGGGAGGGGACTGAGATTTAAAGCTCCTGCCTGCATTAGCTTTTGCTTTTATTTTTAAAGTTGCTTTGCAAATGATGATTTAAATGTTGAGGCTCTCTGCATGACTGCACATTTCTGCACGGCATGAAACTACAGATTTAATAAGGATGGGGGGAAAAAAAGCCTAACAAAAACACAGAAAAAAAATATGTACAGCTTCCTCTTTTCTTATCAACAGTGCTATTTTTTATCATCCTGTTCCTCTCTAAAACCAAGGCCAAACGAATGCTTTTAAATGCTAACTTTGATGACAACCCAAGAATTCTCCAAATGCCACCGTGTATTTCACAGGGATTCTGTTCATCACGTCTGGATCTCAGAAGAGATGCCGTGCAAGTGTTTACAAATAGGTTGCAAACTCCTCTGTTCAAGAATAAATTTAGAGCGTGAAGCACCGTGACACGAGCAGAGAAAGGTTCTCTTTAAAGTATTTCAGAGTAATTGTTAAAAACAAATCTCAGCCAACCCACCGTGTGTCTTGGCTCTACATTTGCATTCATCACCCCCAAACAACTTGGAATTTATTTTGCATGTTGAGCAGTTAAATGGGCTTCCTGAACACAGTTCCCATTAACTGACACTCAACCCAGCACGAGGAAATGCCCAAGGGTACTGAAGATTCTGTTACATGGATTAAAGTTCAAAAAAAACCCAGCCAGCAATGCTGAAAATGGGTGGGGGAAAGAGGAATTTGTAGCTTTAGCATTTGGAATAAGGAGCAGTAGTCTCATACAAGAGATCTTTATTGGAATGATAATCCCCAGATCCTCCACCCAGAGGAGGTGTTTACACCACTGCTTCCATCCAGACCAATCCAGCATCACCTTTCTAGTATGTTTGAAAGATCATTAGCTGTAAATATAAAGATGATATGATGGGGTAGGGCTTGCTTATGTGGCATGTGTGTATCAAAGCACCTTCTGCCATGCATGTACCTGATGCTAAAGTGAGTATTTGGGATGGCTTGATGTTTTTCAGTAGCTGTACCATTATACTAGTGCAGCAGGCCACAGAATCACAGAATGGGAGGGGTTGGAAGGGACCTCAAAAGATCATCCAAGTCCAACCCCCTTGCCAGAGCAGGGTCACCTAGAGCAGGTCACACAGGAGCGTGTCCAGGTGGGTTTGGAATGTCTCCAGAGAAGGAGACTCCACAACCATTCTGGGCAGCCTGGGCCAGGCTCTGTCACCCTCACTGTGAAAAAGTTTCTCCCTAAACCTCCTCTGTTCCAGCTTCTACCCATTGCCCTTTGTCCCATCACTGGACATCACTGAGCAGAGCCTGGCTCCATCCTCCTGACATTCTCCCTATGATCATTCATGAGGTCACCCCTCAGTCTCCTCCCCGCTACAGAGCCCCAGCTCCCTCAGCCTTTCATCACAGGGAGATGCTCCACTCCCTTCATCATCTCTGTGGCTCTGCACTGGACTCTTTCAAGCAGTTCCCTGTCCTTGAACTGAGAGGCCCAAAACTGGACACAGTATTCCAGATATTCCAGATGCTCCATGATGTTTACTGGAAGAGACTAAAAGCGTGGCAATTACAACACCTTAAAATTTCTCTGTGATTTTTTTATCTCAAATATTCGTTTGGGTTTTTTTTGGCTGAAAAATAGTTTTGATTTTTTCATTTACTCTTCAGCCAAAACTTTGATACAGTGCCCCTGAGCGTGATGACAGAACACAGCCCTTCTGCTCCTGGCAGCAGCACGGCCAGGGGGTTAAATCTGCCTCCTCCCCACAGAAGCTGAGCAGGAGGGTGGCAGGCAGAGGCAAGCCAACCACCTTCTGTGCTCAAGGACAAGGGGCTCCTACCAAACCTCTCCAGCCAGAGCCAGATAAGGCAGGTGCTCTGTGGCACCCTGTCCTACCACTGTCCCCCTTGCCCATTCCCTTCTGGGCTGGGAAGAAAAGCTTCCTGACACTTCTGGCTCCTACCCCTGCTACAGCAGGTGGCTGGGGAGATGCTGGCCTGGCCGCCTCACTGGTGCCCTGGCATCTTCCCCTGCAGCAGCAGCAGTGCCTTGGACCTGCTCCCACCACCTTTGGTCCAGCTCTGTTCCTCCAAGCAACTTTCACCATCTGTTAAACCTCACAACGTGATTCCTCCTATGTGGAAAAATGCTCAGTTACACCAGTTCACAGGTCCAGAGTCATATGTTGTAGTTTTAAGACATTCTGTGGGATTGCCAAAGAAGCTTTTTGGCAGCATTTGTAACAAACTCTATGATAGCAAAACCCTCTTCTCAGACTCAGGCAAGCAGAACTCCTACATGGGGCACCTGCTGTGGTCCAGGTGGAAAGAGGAGCATCATCTTTGTAACACAAATACTGAACATCCAGATAATCTGCTTAAGGAGTTTGCCTGGGCTATGTTTACACCAACTGAAGCAAAAAGCAGCCCCTCCAGAAAGAGTGGTAGAAACCTGGAGTTATTTTCAGTATATTAAGTGCTATACAAGACAAGTTCTCTGTGCCAGAGATTTGCTGCCTGACAGGGAAATATTTAGAGCTTTAAGGCACTCAGAGCTGATTTATGGCTCATTTACATTATGAAGGTTTTCCAGCACAAGGACAGTTCTCTCCCTCCTCCCCAGATTCCTGCTGTTCTCCTTGGGATATTCTCTCACCCAAATGAAGCAGATGAACCCCACAGATCTCAGTGGAATAGCAGGAGAGACTTGGAGCACAGCTAACACAACATGATCCTTGAAAACACTCCCTCACCAGGCCACAGTGTAGGTCAGGAACAAGAAAAAAAAAGAAAAAGGTCAAAAAAAATCCCCACAAACCCACATTACAACCCACCCCCACATAATCAGATTGGCAGCAGCAGGGGGAAGTGTGGAGAAATCCCTTCCAAACCCAGTCTGCAAACTGGATTAATGCTGAGGACACCAGAGCTTACCAGCCTGGCACCGTGAGGAACCTACTGCTGTCAGAAATCCCCAGACATCCTCACCCTGACCAAAGCCCCAGGGAAGAGGGAAAGAGCTCCATTTCCTGGGAGAGGCAGGAGCTGGTGAGCCCAGTGCCCACAGGCATGCAGCAGAAGCTGCAGAATGTGCAACTGTTGGTACAAACACAGCTCAAGCTGACAGTCTGCAGTGTCCCCATGCAGGATGCACAGCATTCCTTCTCTACCAACAAAATTCCCTGAGCTGTATAATGCTTTCTCAAGCCCTCAGAAAGAGGGGGGAAAAATCTGCCTCTCTCTAAAAGCACATTCCTGTTGGTATCATTCATCTCTTTTCCTTTAAAAGTGCAGCACCAGAAATAGACCCTCCCACGAGTCAAACCAACAACCCAAAAAACCCAGGCAAAAGTCTTGAGTCAGTGCAGTAGATAAAGCAGGCAACTCACCCGTGAGCCAGAAACACCAGCAACCTTCTCTAGCTTCTTATCAGCCTGGGTTTTCTTCAGTCCAGCAAACCCTAACGTATCTCACGATGCCAACTCTTCTTCTCAAAGTCCTGTGCACGTTGGACTCAACCACCACGTGGTACAGAGCATGGGAGAGCTGACCAGGGCTGCTGCCACAAGATGGTCAACCAGCTTGGACTTCTCAGAGATGATTTAACAGTACCACCAAAAAGTACTACTAGGTGTGTGTGCCTCCAAGACACTTAAAACTCTCTCTGCTTCTGGAAGGAGGCTTCATGCCACAGCAGCTTCTTGATGGCAGCTCTGCCATCCCTAGGAGACATGGCAAAGCCAGAAGATTGAGTGGGACCACCTCTTTTGGTAGCATTTTAGTGCTAGGTTTTATGGTCCTGCTCTGCCAGAGGGGTTGGACTCAAAGATCTCCAGGGTCTCTTGCATCCTGTGATCTGACAAAACATCCCTTCAAAACTGACCACAGAACCACACATCTGCCAAGTGTTAATGCTGAACTCCCACCAGCATTTAAGACAAGCTTAATTTTAAAGCCATTCACTGGGGTTAAGCAGAATTTCATGCTGTAGGTCCTATGGGCAGAAGATAAAACGCATCTGGGAGGCTGAAGAGACAAGACCTTACCTGCAGACACTCCAGAAACACAGTGTTATTTGCAAAGGTGATGTTATCAGTTTCCTGCAGACAACAGTACAACATCTGCACATCACCTGGCCATTAAACTATGTTCTGAAGCCCCCAGATAGCATAGCCTGTAAGATACAGCATCTTTAAATCTCTCCAAGAGTGAAAAGATAAATGGCACAGCCCACCAGGAGCCTGCAGCACACCCCTTGTGCCTGGCATACACAGCTTCAGGCCATGGGGAAGGGAAGGAGAGGAAGAAAAAATACATCACTGCTACATTAATAGCAACTCTTATCAAAACTGCACAGACTCTGACATCAAAAGGCCTATCCTGGAACTATTTATGCTCTGAAAAGAAGGCTAAATAAGCTTTTTTTTGTTGCAGTTTTTTTTTTAAAGGCTGATAAGAGACACCCAAAAGTCCCCCTAGGAAAAGCAAATAGAAGGTCATTGTAGACTTGCTGCCTAACAAGCCAGCCTTAGATGTCTCTTGCAAGGTGATTAGTTAAAATTTGGAAGTTACTGGTGTGCACTGGAAACCTGGAATTATAGAACTGTCTGGGTGGGAAGGGAGCTCCAGAGGCCATCCAGTCCAATCCCCTGCTGAGAGCNAAGAAGCAAGGCTGCAGGAACCACTGCCTTGTTCATGCTTCCTCTGGGAAGCACTCTCATTTGGAATCCTTCTGTGCTTCACAGGCTAAGAGGAGGACAACAATTCATGCTCTTCTGCTGACTCTCATCCTGCACCACAGAATTACAAGACATCTAATATAAAAACCTCAGAGCCCAGAGAGCAAGCAACATGAGATGAGCAAACAGTTCCCAAGCTCAGCAGCTTTTCAACGTGGTTTTTGGCTGCACTGTAACACTCTTCAGAAAAAGCAGGTTCCATTTTCTCTCCAGCTCTCATTCTCCAGGTTTACACTGATGATAAAAAAAAAACTTTCATATTTTTTTCTGTGTACAACAGTAAGTTTATGAGCAATGAAGAAGTGTCTCTCAAGCATCTGAAGGGCCAGCTCATCCCCCAAAGCTCTACTCAAAAGCTCCTTGTGCTTCTGCCTGTGAAATTCTAGATGTTCTTCAATATATGAAAGTACAACATTTGGAAAGGACAGCTGGAATACCAACCTGCCCAGCAGCAGGCACAAAGTCTGCTAAAAATACTGATGCCCTTCCATTTAAAGTAACTGGAAGGTAAATCACCATGCTGTATGTTTCAGAGAATATCTTATGGCTTCTTTCAGTATCCAACACAGCAAATCAACTATCCCACACATACACCCCTAAATGACAGGGCAAATACTACCCATAACATCCCATAAAACCAAAACAGTGGCATTTTCAGCCTTTTCTTAGAAAATAAAATGCCTTAGGCATACATGTTATTGGTCAAAACAACACGAATAAAACATTATACTGGTTTTTAGTTTCAACAACAGGATTATGAGGTAATGTTTTTATGTCTGGAAGCAGAGCTAAGGAATTTCCATTCTACAGATGAGCTCAAATGATGGATTATTTCCTAGAGCAATTTAAAATAATAAAAAATAAATAAATTAAGCATCTCCATCTTCTTGGCTTGACTACACTTCACGCCCAAGATAAAGCTCCGTGATGGTTTGTTTTAAAAACAATGTGTGGAAACTTTTCCTCCTAAAAGCAAAAAATAAATTATGGGTGCTACAGGAAACCTGAATAAACACCAACACTTTGGCTCAGTGGAGCAAGAACAATTGCAAGGAGATGATTGCTGGAGAAATAGCCATTGGAGGAGCACCCAACATTTGAAGCCTGTGGTGTGGATATAATGAGTCTGGCCAATGAGCAAAGCACCTAACAGAAGAAACCTACAATTCAGTCTCACGTATAGGAGATGTCTTCAGAGCTGTAAGTTTGCACATATGTTCCTTAGCTGGGTTTCCCTCCTTCCTACTCACCACTGATCCCCTCTCTTTCCAGGCATTGCCTCTGTGCTCACTGGTTTGGGGGTTTTATTCCCCATGTCATCATCTTTCATGCCTAAATAGCCACAGGAAAACATAAACAGAACAAAGGCAGGAAAAAAAATGAGGTGTTTATAAATCTGTTCGTTTGGAAGATGCAAAAGACTGCCCAAAGGGGTGAGCAGAGCCCATCAGCCAAGAGCAAGGACCAGGGAAGACCATAGTATGTCAAGTATAGGGGACTCCTTGTGCAGCTCAGTTTTCCAGGCTAGCTGATTACAGCTCAGCTCCTATGTATTCATGATTCCTCCTGCTGTGGGCTGTGAATATTTAAAAGGAAAGCTGAGGTTAGCTTGTAAAAAACCTCATGTGATTGGAATGCTCTATGCCATTTGTTGTATGGTTTGTTTCACTTATTGTTAGGTATTGAGAAAATAATTAGGGGAAGGAAAAAAAGAGCTGTAAATCTGAGCCTGGTAACAAGTAAATGATAACCATACTAATTATTCACATGTATCTGGTGTAAAACTTGGCTTTATTGTACAAATCTTAATCTGCTTCAATGTAAATTTAGGCATCTAAGTCAAGAATCTAAATTAAATTAAAACATGCTGTGAATTCTTTTATTTCCCTTAAATATTCCCATCATCAGGAGGTGAACATCGGGTTGTACAACTGGCTTCAGGTTCTGTCAGAGACTTAGCAAGCTGGAGCCAGAGTTTCTGCCTACTCAGATGGGCTTTGGAGAACATCCCAGACATTTATGGAGCTTCTTCAAAAGGATGATGGTAACAAGACCAATGTCAATTCAATAAACACAAAAGCACTCAAAGCCCAGAGAGAATATTGCCCCTAATAGAAATACTTCATCTCTGAATTCCAAACTCTGGCTCTCAGTGGTGACCACAACAAAAAAAAAAGAGGAGATTGAGGACTAAAATTCTTATGTCCCCTGGAAACTATTAAAAAACTCATTCAATTTAAATATCAGTTCTGAAATTCATCTCCATACAGCATTCTCCAGATAAGGTCACCAAAAATTGGAGACATAACTAGGGATAAAATTAATCTGTCTACCTGTTGAAGAGTAACTTTTCTTTTTTCAAATAAAGCACTACTTATTTGTTACCCTCTGCTCATAAAATAGTGAGAGCTACTTGACATAGATCATATAAAGCATGGAAAATGCTGAGTACCTCACAGTGAGGAAGGTTAGGAGACACAGAAAACTGGAAACTAGGAGACCCTTTTTTCACCCTTTCAGAAAACCAACTCAAACTCTTCCCTTGTGATTTCTCATCTCCTAGAACTTCTTGTCCAAATATATCCAGTATCACACAACTGCACATGCAAAGCAATTCCAGACACAAGCTGTATAGTCAGCATTCCAGACCAGAATCATGGAATGCCAGGGGTTGGAAGGGACCTAGAAACATTGAGTCCAACCCCCCTGCCAGAGCAGGGTCACCTAGAGCAGGTCACACAGGAACGTGTCCAGGTGGGACTACCATGTTATATACAGGACAATTCTTCCCATGAGACACACATCACTCATTTTGATCACTTCTTTTTAAATTAACATTTGAATAGCTATTCATTTCATGAGGTGAAATCCCTCTGAACTTGACCCTACGTAATGGGCAGGGGAAAACCAGGAGGTTCTCCATTCTGTAAGGAGAGAAGGAAGATAAAGGAAGCACAGCAGAGGGAAATGGCAAGGTGAGCCAGAGTTCAAGGGCAGATAATCACAGGAAAAAGCACCAAATTTCACAGTAAAGTCAGGGACCCAACACACACAGAAGTGTCATTGTTCAGCTGTATCACACTGGAACATGCATTTTTGAACGGGCTGGATACCAGAACAGGCTTTAGAGCAAAAGGAGACAGCTCTTTACAGGAGCTGAAGTCAAGAGAAGAGCCTAAACCCAACATTTGAAGAAGCAGGCAAGAAAAAGACTACTCTGTTTAGTCAAGTAGGAGCAGCAGTCTTAAATAAGGACCTATTGCATAAGAAATTTATGCTTGCATGTTACTCTTTTACTTCTTGCCTGCTCAACTCCCACCAGCTGTAACATCTCACCAGCATAAGGAATCTAAATTGGTCTTTAAGAAGCTTTGTAGAGATTTCAGTTTTGTTTGAAAAGTTACTTATTTCATTTCTCCTCAACCAAGGCAAAAAATAAGCCCTTTACTGCAACATACAGCTGGTAAAGGGAGCATTTTCTAAGAAGCAAAAATGGATAGGGAGGGGTTTATTTCAGCTTCACGTGCCATAGGAAGGGGAAGAAACCAGGGAGAAATGAAGCACTCAAGACCACGAAGATCTGTGGTGGAAAGGTACAATAGCTGGGTGGCTCTCTTCTACAGAGAAATATTGAATAATTTAAAGGATAAATGCTTAAACCAGATTGTTTACAACACTAAATTTGAGGGACAGAGATTTTTCCCATTTTTCAGCTATGTCTTTGTCCTTGTTAATATAACAAGAACCTTTCCCCTCACATTAAAGAGTGAGATTTTCATTAACAGTCCACAAGGTAGCTATGAAACATTTTATTTCAGCAGCATCACTTAGATATGTTTTCTCTTTTCCAGTCATGATCTAACAGGATCCTTTTTCTCAGCCCCTTTCCCCATCCTCCTAACATGGACCACAGTTTTCCCTCCTGCTGGCAAAAGCAGTAAAGTCTTCTCCCACAAAGATCTGATCACAGGACAAAATAGCAAGATCCAGGAAAAGATGAGAGGAGGGAGAGTCCTTGTCTCCTAAGAATGTTTACTATACATAAATTGAGATTTTGTAAACATTATTATCTCAGGTTCACAAGATGTAACAGTTCTAAGAGGTAAGGGAGTAAAAAATCAGTGCTGGAAGTAGAGGGTTGTATGTCAGGGAATCACCCGAGGTTGCTCTTAGCTCAGTAAATACTAGCCCAAGCTGGCAGGGTGTTTGAAGTACTGCACAAAACAGCACGAGGGCCAAAACTGAATAACTTGGGTGCTTAAATTTAAGGACAAGAAGAGGTCTCCACAGATGCCAAGACAGGGAACAACCAAAAGTGACAGCAACATCAAAGCACACACTTGATTATATTACCTCAGTGTCCCAATATCAGACATCTAAGCTGGGAACTGTCTACATCAAGTCCAAAACTACATTTTTAGAAGTTTAAAACAAACAGGTAGGGACATTGTTAGAACTGCCTTTGCACTGAAGGCAATAGAAGCTGCTTATTATTTTGAGGTCCTTGGAAGGCATTTCCACAGGTCACCGTGCAAAGTGTTCAAACCATTCATCTGCATGATGCTGGAAACCCGTCTGCTAGAGGAAGCAAGCTAGACTTCAGATGCTAAATCAAAATCAAGGACATGCAAATTCTGGTCTGGTTCTGTCCCTGACTGCACACACAGATAATGCAGATGAAGGCAAGCTGGGCATACCACTTTCTGCCCGACTTCAGCTTCTATTAAAACATGGCTTGAGGGTCTGCAGGAATGTTAAATCATACATGGGTTTGCTTACAGCAGGAATTTCATTTAAGGGCCTGCAACCTACATAAAGAAAAAAGATGCAACTCAGGAAGGACAGGGAGAGGCAGCATCCTCAAAGTTACAGAGCATAACCAAGTGCTAGAACTCAGGATGGATTTCAGGTCTTTCTGGTCCTTGCCTCATGTCCTATGTTCATGCAAGACACAATGCCTCTGTGTGTTTTTAAAAGAGAATAGCTACAGACAACACAGGAAAGCTGCTAAACAGATTAAATCAAATGTCAAGGACTTTGCTGAAAGCCTCTTGTGGCTTTCCATTTTGTTTAGCAGAGGGTATTTAGAAAGGACTCAAACATTCTCTTCAATACTAAAGCATCTTACTCAGACATCTCCCCCAAAGCCTGAGTCTTCCTTAACGAGAAATTACTTGTTCCTTTGTACAGTTTATTTATCTGCTTCTGCTTTATCTCACTCAATAACACATCTACTGCAGGTGTCATTGCTTATTTCCCCGTCTCAAAATCCCAAACTGCAACATTCCTTTCTGTCGACGTCCACATCACTGCACTTCTCCAAATGGAAAGCAAATTACCTGGCATGAACAGATGGCCTTCACCACAAAACTTCCCCGAGTCTTTAGCCACCACTATGTGCCACCCAGAGAGCAATAAAGAAGTGCTGCACCTTTTCCTCCACTACTTCTAAGTGGTGAGAGAGGCACATCTCCTGATATCTGCGATGCACTACGGCCAGTGTTTTAGTGCAGCTTCAATAACAGTTATTTAATAAAGCATCTTGAAGTCAAAGATGGTTTTTATGCTGATTTCCTACCCCTCCAAGATAAAGTCAGCTTTGGTGGTTCTTGTACTTGAGCTCAGAGATGATTGCAGACTTACTAAATTAAAATGGACAAGTTATTAGAAAATCAATGTCACTTTTTTATTAAAAATCACCAAATCATGATAGAAATTGACTGAAAAAAAACATTGCTTGTATCTATAAAGATTATAGTCTAGACAGCTTAATTTATAAGCCTATAACTACCCTTTCTTAGCTGATCTTATGCTATAAAATAATACTACTTAGCCTGTGCTTTATTTGAAATCAGATAAACTGCATGTTTAGGCACATTGATGCTTCAGATGTGCTTGTTTATTTATAAACACTCTTCAGGACCTGGATGCTGGAAGCTCAAACACATTGCAATTAGCAAATGAGTACCCAAGGGTGGGTTTGTGTTACAAATAACAATTATAATTCATTGTTTATCTCCACTATCCAAAAGGAAAAAATTACCACTCCAACATAGCAAGGAAAGCACCTTCTGGATACATAATGCAGCAGGGGTTTCATATTCATACATACTTTTAAAGATAGAAAGCCTTGTGAAAAAGGCAGAATGAGGAGATCCATATTTTAATGCAGATTGAAATAAACCCTTCAACCTTACCGAGCAAAATAGCCTTGTCTTCTTTCCTTCTTCTCTTCCTTGGTCTCCATTATGAACAGTCAAATGGGCAAGGTGGGCAGCCTCGTGTGATGCTCTTTTTCCCTTCAGTGTCTCATATCCAGACACAGCCTCCTGTAGAAGACATTTAAAACCAGGAAGTTTATAAATCAACACGTCAACGACACCTACAAAACCAAGCAGGGTCTTGGAAATGTAACTGACCCAATGACAAAGCAAAGTAAAACTTTAACCAGGTGATGCTTGCCAAGTGATGTATGGAAACAAAACCCAACAAATGCACCAACAAAAGTCCCTCTAGCAGGGGAGGAGAGATGCTCAAAGCAGGTAACTCAAAGAACAGCAGCAAGTGTTAAAACCCTGAAAGGATTAAAATATTTTGCAAGCTGTAAATTGTTTATACCAGAAACACCTTGCTGGTTTCATGTGTTTATTTATAGACAGGATGATCAAGTGAAGCTTTGGAAATATCCAGTACAAACAGTAGAACCAGAAAGATACAATGTGCACTTAATAAAAATTCTGTAAAACAGTGAGAAATAAGAAAGTTTTAAAACATTGTCAAGAAAAAAAAAGAGTAATCTATGTTATTTATGAGGCTTTGAATGTTGTGAACGACACAAAAGTTCAAACAAGTATAGAGGGAGAAACATGATGGACCTCCTGTTCTGGAGATGAGCTGCAGTCACCTTGAGACAGGGCTAGAGAAGGTTCCAAGAAGTTTATTTGGTTGGTTTTTTGTTTGTGGTTTTATTTTGTTGTTGTTTTGTGTGGGTGTTGTTGTTTGGTTGAGTTTTTTTAAATAAAAAAAATAGAGACCAGCAACACTGGCTTTTGACATGGAAATCACCCCTGCTTTGCAGAATGCTGTACTAAGGCACTTGGAAACCAGGAGCTGGAAATTTCAGAACTCCTTGGTAATTACTGCCAGTAACGACAGGCCACATCAATTGCTGCTCAAGATTCCTGCTGAGATGTTTTATTCTCAGTCCCTTTCCAACACAAATCCAAGCTACCCCGATGGCTCGTGCACAAAATCAGTTCACTTCTTGACTACTTTATCAGATTGAAGTTCAAACTGGAAGTTACTACTAAACATTTTAGTCTAATGGGTGGTGTAGCAAAGAAAGGGAAGCCATATAAATTATGATTTGTAGCAAAAGAAGAAGAATTCCTCTGGGATCTAATCAGTTCCCATTATTTTCCCTTGCATTAAAAAATCATATGCTACAAACTGCCAGATGTCAACAGAAGAGATAATGGAGCAAGGCCAGACTAATCTACTTGGAAAGTCTGAGAACATACAATGCTGGATTCTATCAGAAATATTTGCCATAGTTTTCTCTCCATATTTAAGGAGCATCAGTCAATGGCAATTAAAGTCCATTGCTTCATTAATTTGTAATACATCCAGTGCATCAAAAAGAATCTAATCTTTCAGGTAGAGTCTCACAGTAATGGTCACTCTACATGGCAAATGTGCCTTTGGCTTTCTGAAGATGATACTACTTCATCTCTGGAAGCTAATGCACGTTGCAATCCTCAGCCAGACACAGAAACATGTCTGATAGTAGCATAGGAATAGCATCAAAACAAAGTGTCCTGCTCAGATGTCCAGTTTGCATGAAGATTATCACATGCTTCCTGAGAATTTTGATGCATCCTTATGTTGTTCCCTGGTGGGGCAGGTCCTGAGATCTTCAGAGGATCTAAAAGGGTGGCTTTGTTAGCACTGCATTTAGAGCTACACTACATCTTTCAGTGCATACAGCTACAACCTCTACAGGAGGCTATGGAGGGTTCAAAGGAAGGGGGGTTGCTCTTTCCCTTTTGCCTCCTTTGCCTTCACTACGGTGAAGTGCACGAGGCCAGCGATGAGCCAGAGCTGAATCTCACATCAACACCAAGCACTATCAAATAACCACCTACCACAGAGGCATTCAACCTACGAGCGTGAGGACAGCAGGACCCATGAGGGGAGAAGGGAGAGCCTCTCACCTCGCTGAAACACCAACCACCACCGGGCCTGGTCTGCCCACACCAACTGAATGCAACTCCAACACCTTTCACATGCTGAGAGGAAATAAATCAGGAACTTCAAAATAATAATAATCATCATCATCATCAGAACAGATGGGTACTCTGTTAGAATGTTAGACCAGAAGTAACAAAAGCATTCAGGTGATTTTTTTTGTCTTTTGCTAATAATAATGCACAGAGATACAATCTCCACTCCTCAACTAATGAGAGTTTTCAAAATACAGTAATTTAACATCAGGCCCCGCTCTGCTGACTTTAATTAT
The DNA here is from genome assembly GCA_013399075.1 of Chloroceryle aenea. NCBI lineage: Eukaryota > Metazoa > Chordata > Aves > Coraciiformes > Cerylidae > Chloroceryle > Chloroceryle aenea. The sequence goes on from VWZY01004379.1 coordinate 214,022, forward strand.
TTACCTCACCTTCTTGGAAGAGGCAAAGGTGGTGTTCTAGCAAGGCATAGTTAAGGCTTAAAATTACACTTTGAAAATATAGTATTAGAAAAAGCAAAGTGATTAGGAGTGCTGACTTCAGAATCTCTCGAGTTTACTGCTGTTGTTGGGATTTTTTCCATATACAAAGTGGCTTTAAGGAAAAAAGAAGACAAAGCTAGGAGGATCAGAGCATAAACTGCAGTAATTGCTCCTGAAAAATCAGTATTTCTGAAAGGTCCTTTTCAATTTTTAGTTCTTTAAGCTGTTACAGTACAAAAGCCACATTTACTTTCTAGTTTGTCACTGATCTTTTAAAGTTACATCAAAAAAACCAAACCTACTCCACATTTTGCCCCTACCAGTCCTTTGATATCTCCCAAGGAAAAAATCTCAGGTATTAATATTAACTGATTAAAATTGTTATTAAGGATATATGATTAAAATGACTCTTGGTTTCCTGGTAGGTCCTTTCTGGTAGAGACAAAGCCTGAATCAGGCAGAGTATTAAAGATGTCCCTCTTTGGGGGATATTTACACACCAGGAGACAGATGCCTCACTCACAGATCATGAGTGCAGTTCAAACTCAAATGATGACAAAGCTGATTTTACAGAAATTTCAGCAATGTTAACTCTTTTACTAGGTAATTGCCAGAGGAAAAATATTCCTTATGGACAAATAATTCATTTAAGTAAGGAACCTGTCAAAAAAATGCCACCTGCCAAATTTAGCCAATGTCAGCACCTGGGAATTATATGAAGAACAAAATATAGCATACCTTTTGCTGTTAGTCCTATTCCTCTGTTTATTTTTTCTTTCATTTTTAGTAGAGTATTTCAGGATACTTGCTTTTTCTGTTTAGTTTAAGCTTGCTGCCAGGGAGTGCTGGGGATGCTACTGAGAGTTTGTAATGAGGGTGGGAATCCTCCATTAAGGCCACAAAAAAAATGCCAACCCAAAACAACACAGAAAAATAGAGGTTAAATAAAGAAAACACATTAAATTCACAGGATTAGAATGACTGTGGGTAGCCACACCACTGCAACTGCCACCACCTTCCCAAGACCTCCAGAAATGGTGCTTCCAGTTCCTGCTGCCCCCTCTGTCACCTGGCACTGCAAGTCCTGGAAAGGTATCTAGAGGAAAAACCCCAAATATTCAGGATCATGCAATTCTCTGGATGTATTTCCATGGCCCTGTAGAGTGCGTGTATCTCAATCTTTCATGAGGGAGGAAAATGCTGTAATTCTGTACTCTGCAAATGGGAAAGTGAACTACATGAAGTACAGCAGATGAGCAAGTAATCCTCCTGCTAGCTTTAATCCAACCAGCAGCAATGAGAACAAGGGAGGAGACGACTTTGACAAGGGAACAGTTATTATTTTCTGAGTAAAATGTAAAGGATAAACTTCAGAGAACAATCACAAAGTCTCACCTTTACTTATCTCTGTGGGCATATGCATAGAAATTCAAGTTCAGATCCACAAAAGGAAATAAAAGGCCTAAATCCTCTGAGGATTTAGGTTTAAATGGCACGCTCAGGTCCTGCAGGAAATAGATGAAAAAGCAATGAATTGCCTTTAGGCAAAGCAAGGGTGGTATCCTGGACTTTGGCAGGAGCCCCAGAAGACAAGTAGTGGTGTCAGCGATCACACCATGAAAAACAAGCAAGCAAGGTAAGAGGACCAAGCAGAAATTTTCCACAGTTAGGAAAAGTGAGCAGATTAAGGCAGAAGACTCCCAGAGAGACAGCCAAGCGGACACGGTCACGCCAAGGATGTAAGAAGGAGACCCCACCGTGCCAAGGGAATGGGATGCTGCCCAGACACATCACCTGCTCTCTGGTGCAGTATCCCACACAACGTTCAGAGTTTTTAGTTTTGCTTCTCTGTTTTATCTCTGCCCCTGGGACTACAGGCAGCACACACACGTGCTCCTACCACTGCATGCTTCAGTACTGTCATCTGCTGCAACACCAACACTCACATGTTGTCAACAGTCAGTTCCAGACATGAAGCATCACTAACCATTCTCCTTAGATCTGCAACACCACAGCAGTGTCTTCTTACAAATACCACTTCTGGCTACACATGCCAGTTCTGAACCATAAAAAAATGCACCATGAAAGACTGACACAAGTCAGTATTAAGACAAAAGAAAGAATAACAAGTTAGGTATGTAGTACTTCAAGAGCAGGATGAAAAATGGCTATTGGGCTGGCAGAATAAGACACTGCAGAACAAATCACAGATGGAGGGGAAGCATTTTCAGTGTATGTGCTGAAACTGAACCCTTGAGGGTTGCTATCCACACCTCTGGTGCAGTTTCCAGGGCGCTGAGCAGATGCAAATAGATCCAAACACACACCAACAAGGTTGCAACACGGTGTACACACAGCACCTTTAAGCACAGGCAACAAAACCAGTAAGGAGATGTGTTATAATTTGCTACTGGGTCATATCAAAGCACGTGATTAAGCTTCACAATCCAAAGCACTAATACCAACTCCAGCATTCATTTCAACAGACATCTCATTTTTAAAAAGAGGAAGGTAAATCCACATTAGCACCTTAGGAGAAATTCCAGGCTTTGCAGTATTCCATTAATGCCTCGGTGAGTGAGCTAACCAGGTCGAGTTTTACTGCTTTTATATTCTGCTAGTGCATTTCATTGGTGTAATAGTAAAGGTAAGTTTCAGAATAAACACTGGAGCATCTCAAGATGAAAGGTAATGGAAATGCAGAGCCAGCAAGGAAGCAGTAGCACAAGCCAATAAAATACAGCACAGACATATTAATTTAGATTCAGTAGAATGGGCAAAAAATGTTTATTCTAAAGCTATCTTAGGATAAATATGGAATTATTTTAATACAGTTACATGGAAATGACCACATCAAGAGTAATATTATTTCTATAACATTAATAAGCTCTATAAAGAGGTTCCAGTCTATTCTACATAGCTGAAGGGTGCTAAACTAATTTGGGAGAGCTTCTCCACCTTGGTGAAGTTGAGGCTGATGACTTAACCCTGCTTAGGTGAATAAACCTTATTTATGCTCACAGCTCCACTGATCTTTAAAGTATAAGCCTGTCAGGTTTTTTGTAACAAGGGTGCACTCAAAAAAATTAAAAATCCCAAATAATTAAAACACAAAAATTAAAAGACTGAAAATACATTTGTATTTCTGGACTTCTTGTTCAGAGTAACCACAGAACAGGATCACATTTTCTGTATCTCCAGATGGAGAGAGAGAGATTTTATGTGGCTAATGCACCCTGAGAGCTCTCAAGGGCAGTGAAGATCTGGAGATAAGACAGGCAAAGAAAACAAACACCCTTGTGCTTGAGGAACTGGGTGCAGTGTTTAGGAGGCTGTTATCCCCACGACAGAGGTGTAGTAAACTAGCAGGCCAAGCATTTTTGTTCCCTTCTAATACAGCAAGAACAGGCTAAGCTCTGATCCACTGACCAACTGCATCTGCTACAGCCTAGCCACAAGAATTCAGGTTCAAATAAAATACCTGAGAGTCAATGCAACAGAAACATGTCTGATTCAGCTCCAAGGAACTTCCCCAGATAAATTATTCCTCCCTTGCTTGGGAGGAGACTTTTACCTACTAACCCAGGCTGGGATGTTTCACAAAGAATAAAGGGAAGCAAAAGAGCTACCACAAATTCTACATCACCAGAGCTGTCAAGAGAGAAAAACATCCAGATCTAACCTTCCCTCCCTGGCAGCTGAACATCACGAGGTGCAGAAGGAACAATGGATTTTGCTCTGTAACCCAGCTGAGGTTGCTAGCCAGAAACTGGCTACCAAGTGCCATGTAGCCTTGCTATGCCACACCAAACAGAAAAGTGCAGTGCTGTCTGAATTGGGGCCACTGGGGAAGATTTTCATGTTTAAGTCAACAAGAACATTGTTGCAAAAGTTTCAAAATAATGACCACATTTGTTTTCCTGTATCCCTTGTTTCAACCCAACTGGTTCAACCAAGCATCAAGCCCAAGCCTTCTGAATCCCACAGCTTTTCACACTCCCATTGTACAGGTGTAGGCAGCCCACAGAGCTTAGGTGCCAAATTCTGCATCCTGGGGGCCAGCTGACAGAAAGCACTGGTCTCTGCCTAGCAAATACTGTAGCAAAAGGTACAAGGCAGCAGAAAAACATTAGCATTTGGTTCAGCAGAATGAATCCTGTAACCACTGAAATACAGAAAACCTCACAGATGTAAACAATAGAAATGCCCAAGAATTTGCAGGGTGCTGGCTCCAGTCCATTGAGACTCCAGTATATTTTAGCTACTTTGAAAAAGCTAAGCCTTTCAAACACTCCTGGTCAAGAACACTGCTTTCATTTTACAGGTGAGAGACTGAACATCCAGAAGGACCTTGTGATAATTCCCCAAACTTATTACTAGACCCCAGTTCTTGTAACTGCAAGGCAAAAGCCTTTCCTGGGACTCCTGCTGAATGAAATCAGGTCTGTGCTTACACCACGTGCTATGGCATTTATATTGAAGTTTCTGTCCCATTTCTGAGTCAGATCCTACCTTGAAGTACAGCAACATAGTTCCACCACCACCACCAAAGGGAACGGGGCAGTTTATTGTATCCAGAGAGTGCAAGACAGATGTTGCCCATCTCTCACCTCCCCGTGGAGCACACTGGCACAGACACAAAGGACTCACTTCTATGTGCTTAGCAACGTTCAACTCAAACACCAAGCACTTACAGGTTTCTACAAATATAAAATTGATGAACATTCAACACCTAACTAACATTTAGACAATGCCCACCTCGCTGATTTGGCAGTTGACACCAGCATGTTCCTTCCTCCTAACAGCTTCTAGTTTTGTGCTCTGTTGAGAAACATTTTGAAGAAAGCCTGCACATCTGTTTTGACAAGACCAAAACAGATGCACACAAATAACCCCATCACTCCCAGAACTAATGAGTTACAGTTTCTCTACTGTATTTTTTTTAAGTGGTATCACCAAGTCCTCAGATTCCCCTCTCCAAACCAAGCAAAGGGACAGAAGCAGTGAACATGAAGTCCATCCTCAGCACCCCTACACAGCATCACACAACCCAGGCCCAGCCATACATCAGAGTGCCTCCTATGAGTGAGCTTAAAGATGGCTTGAGTGGGATTTGTGCCAGTGAAACTGCAGCACCACTGCAGACAGATGGACAGCCAGTGTCCTTTGGTGATCAAGGGGACATTGTGGTATCAAAATGCCAAAGAACTGGGCTTTCAGCTCACCTTTCTCAGGCTGCATCCAAGCAGCTGCCAGTTTGAAGCTGCCCTTCGCCTTCCTCCCTTTCACCTACTTCAGCTTCTTGCTACCACTCCGCCCAAAATTACTACACAAATTATCTGCAGCAGAGTCAGCAGAAAGTGGCTCTGCACCTGCAGTTCAGTTTATATCCTGCCATGCCAGCTCACACTCGCTTCCAGCAGGCTTTGCTGCACACTGCTGCACTGCAAGCACACCCCTACCCTGCCACAGAAGGCCAGCATTCTTGAGATGAGAAACAAGACTCTGAAAGACAAATGCACGTTCTCAGCTTCACTGCAAACTTCCTCTTTCACTTCTCAGCTCTTTTCTCACCAACACAATAAAGGCATTTTTATCAATGGTAAATAAAGTAGAGGTAGAGTAGAAAGTGACAGATGTTTTAAGAGTCATATAAACCCCAAAGATGCAGCTTGCTGCTTGGCACAAATACCTGTACCTGAATAAGGTCAGGCAGGAGGAAAGTGTTAGAAATGTTCAAGGCCAGGTTGGATGGGGCTCTGAGCACCCTGCTCTAGTGGGAGATGTCCCTGCCCATGGCAGGGGGGGTGGAATTAGGTGATCTTTAAGGTCCCTTCCAACCCAAACCATCCTAGGACTCTGAGGACATGAATAAACCCATCAATCTAACAGGCAGTATTAGAACTGGTCACTGCTTTTTAGGTCAAGTACATTTCCAACAATATTCATAGCCGTGCTGTGAAAGATACTGGAAACTTTTCTTCAGAAAGTACCCATCATTTTCAAGTTTTCAGAGAAAGACCCTCAAATGAACAGCCCACCAACCCCACACTGTGAAAGATGAACATTTAGATACTTCCTTCCTTCAAAAAGCAACTTGAGACCCAAGAGCAATTTGAAGGTAAAATAATATTTTTTCAAGCTTTAGCTCAACATCCCCTTTTTCAGTTTACCCTGACTCATGCAAATTCCAGGCCCTGGCTTTTTCTCTGTCACTCCCCTCCCAGCTGAGAAGCAAAGGAGCTGAGGAGTGGGGGTAGAAAGCAGCCTCAGTCATGCAATGCAAATGTTTCCCTATCTGAAACACCCTTAACAGAACCAAAAAGCCAAGTTTCCATAGCAACCTTAACTGTCTCACATTGCATACACTGTACATTAAGTAACACAGTGAACAGTTTAACTGTAAGAGAAAATCCTCTACATTTGTACTGTACAAAATGAACACTGGAAACCTCTGTTGGTTTATTTTTCAATTCCTTAACCTGCAACATTTATTGCACTCCAGTGTGTGTCCTTATGTGACACCAGCACATGCAGCTTCACACGTGCTCAGCATTAGGTGCATTAAAATTACCACAATTAACAGGAAATTGTATCCTCTACCCACTGCATAGTCCAAAGCCTGTTTTAAAAGCAGCAATGTTTCTGATTATTTCCTTCCTCCTCATAAAATTCCTTTAGCTATTGAGGAGCTGAAAACAATTTAGTTCTCTTGTTCTTCTGAAACATCCTTAAAACCTTTAGTATCTTACCATTTTTCCTTCCTCCACGTCTGGATTCCTGCACAATGCTATACACACTGTGTGTGTGGCCTTGTACTGAGAGTCACCTTCCACTATATTCAAAGCAAAACTTCCCTTCTCAAACCAAGTTCCCCTTGCTATATATACACACCACAGCAGTTACACTCACCTACCTAATTAAAAAGCCTCTCTAAATAGCTGCTTGCTTCTTTCCAGAACAATAACTTTTCTCTGCTTTACAATTTGTACACAGCTAAGCATCTGTATGAAATTATTCAGGTAAATAAAGTTAGTGACCTAGTTCTGTGTACTCAGAAAAGACAGAACCATCAAATGGTTCATAGAGACCAGTTGTGTATGTTTAGGTGCTATCCAATTTCCAGCAGCTCATCTGGACCTTACTTGGTCACCTTGGATTTGTTCAGTCAGGGAGATGGTTCAGGGCTTAGTTAAAAGAATAAAAACACAACACAAACAGCAAGAAGTTAAAGATAGGCTTGAATTAAGGTTGAGCAGTGTTGCACACACACACACAAAAAACCAGAACTGTAGAAATCTTCTGGTAAAAAAATAGCATGTATTTTATTTTCAGATTACTCAAGTGTTGTAAACATTATGATCAAACTGAGATGCTCTTGCTGAACAAAACAGGTTGATTTTGAAACTAAAATTGAAAGCAGATGTTACTTTTGACCGACCAACCAACCACAACAAAAAACCCCACCCAACTTTACAACATTTAACCTAATTTTGCAAATATCTCCAGTTCCTTCAGCATTTTTATGGAAGCCATCTCAGTCACAGCACCAGGTACCACAACATCACTGAGCTCTCTCCTCAGGTACCAAGAACATTCAGAGACTACTCACCCACACTGAATTACACTTTTAATACCTAAGCCCATGTTTGCAGAACTGGGGTCTGAAGATGAAAGATTTCAAACAAAACCTTGCCTTCACTTCTTGACAGCCAGAGCAAAGTGATTGCTTGCCCTTCCTCAAGCTGAAACCAGTCAAAACTGTTTAGGTATTAATGAGTTTTGGGTGTTTGTTTTTTTAAGTCCATGTTAAAGCCTCTTTTTTTTTGCAGAGGCTTCAAGTTTTGGTGTTAAAACTTAAGATTGAGCAGAGCAAATCTGTCCAAACTGGGTAGAGAGCTGTATGTTTAAAAAATAAATAAAACAGGGAAAGCAGCATAGCCTCTTTAGGTGCATTAGTGATCTGTATTTAAAGACTGACACATGACCTATGGGAAGTGTATCATTACACCAGAGCCAGATTCATGTTCTTATCAATAACTATTAGAAGACCTAGAATTAAAATGCACACTTCCAATCTTGAGCACATGGCTGGGCTAATCTAATAAACAGCCTTTAGCTTCCACAGGTCAAAACTGCTTTTCTGAGCTATCTGCTTGCTGGAGTTGGTGAAGCCAAATAAAAAAGAGAAGTAAGAAGGTGTTTCAAGGCCAGATAAAGTACATTCCAATTTCTAACACAATCTGCTGTCATCCTAGAGCCTTTCAGCAAGCAAATAATCATCCAAAGCTCTTTTGTTACAGAATTCACCACAAATAGTACATGGGATGAAGAAATCAAAACTTAATGCTTACAAAAGAGAGTACTGGGTAAAACATTTATCTTTAATGCAATGTGATGCTGACTGCAAGGCAGTTAAGAGTTGAAAACTGTACACAGTTCTGATTTTTGTAATCAGTGTGGATTGTCACTAAGTTTCTAGATACTAAACAATAAAAGCAGCCCAAAACACGACAGCCAGAAGAGAAGCTCTGAAAGGTCTGTTCCCACTTCCTGAGGGATGACAATAATTTTGCCAAAGAAATTAATTTTATAACTTGAAGCACTTACATCCTAAATCCTGACCAGGTCCACGTGACAAAACAAATGCATTACAGTTACCAAGTATAAAAAAAAAAAGACAATTTTCCTCAGAAGCACCTTAAAATCAGCTTTGGTGCTACAGGTAGCACCTTCAGCTCCACCTGCTTCCCCATGGCAAAGGCCCTTGGCTTTCCACTGGCACTTGCAGAGGCTGCTCATGGCACTTTTCAAGCACGGCAGAGTTTGGAGCACAGCTCGCCATCAGGGGAGCCCAGAACTCTCCCACCACACCANAGAACTCTCCCCCCACACCACTGTGTAAAGTCTGGCTGCTTCCTGGGGTTCGTGTTCCTCGCTCTTCCCACCCTCCCTCTGGAAGATTCTGGCTGTCTTGTGCTTGATGTACCATTCTGGGTCTCTAATCCCCCTCCTGTCAAACCTGCCTGTTACCTGTCGGGCTCAGCCTGGGACTGGGAGCCACCAGAGCAGGGCTCAGGAAAGGACACAACTAGTTGACAAAACGCTGAAACTTACTACTCACACAATAGAGTCAAGTGTACAGTGTCAACAGAGCAAGAGAAAACTCCTCTCCAGCTCCCTAATCTCTTTGTATGACAAGCAACATGCCACCTGTAATAACGGAAATTACGCATCACGAAGGGAAATCCAATTTTCAAAACAAATCACTCATTTGAAAATTATCTGCTCCGTGAGCAGTTAGCAGCAGGGTTCGGTGTTAAGGAATCCAGAATTCCTGTAAGGAAACAAATGTGCTCCAACGAGCAACTGCATCAGCTCTAGCCCAGCACAGGAGAGTTTACTTTCCATCCTGTAAGCGTGACAGTAGCAGGTCACACATGTAGATGTCACCACAAGTTCCTAATCTCTGTACAGTGATGTGATGATGCCAGCCACCTCCCAGCACCTACTCACCCTGCACAACAAGGCACACCTAACCAACACAGTTTGGTATCATAGATTGAACCACCAACAACAAAGAAACCACCACAACAAATCACTTCTAAATCAAATGAAATTTCTTTGGCCGATAGCTAAGCACAAGGACTGGAGAACAACTCACCACACTGGCAGAAAGCCACCCTTGTCATTCTTTTG
>VWZY01004379.1:230961-251363 GCA_013399075.1 Chloroceryle aenea
GGGGAGAGCTTTGTCCGAGATGCTTCGGGGGCCCGGCTGCCCCCCCACCGCTGTGCCGGCAAGTCCTGTGCGGGGGAATGGGGTCTGTCTGTCTGCGGGGGCAAAAAAAAAGCCGAGTATTGGTGTATTTCTGCCTAAAGCCCAAGCGCCGGTCTCTGCCTCTGGAGGAGGGGTTTTCTCAAGGGCAGTACTAAACCAAAAGGATCAATTTTGCAAACTGAGGTTAACCAATGCCTTTAGATCCACGGGAAACCAACACCCCGCAAACTTGATCTGTTTCCATACTGCCAGCGTGCAGGCTTCTTCACTCACCCCCCCCAAACCAAAACCTGCTACAGGCACCAGAAACTCCCCTCTCTTCCTAACCCTTCTAGACATCTGTGGCTACTCTGTACAAGATCTGGCTTCCTATTCCTCCCCCTGGTCAGTAACCAGCTCTGAAAGACTGGAAAGCTTAGGAAAAGGCCTCCAGTATTGTGACACCATTAAATCCCCAATTCTGCAGCTCAAGAGCCTAAAGATAGGCAGATATTGGCATAATTAAAGCCACAAGGCATATATATGCACACAGAGATGCTAAAAGAATGGGCCAAAATAAAATAGCAAGCAGTGCACGGGTGTCTCTAGATAAGAATCATTTCTTAGCATTTGTACAACAGTACAAATCCAAGAGGCTTTAGTTGAGACAGGTATCTGTTTAACCTGACAGCTGTTTCAAAATCATGTGTGTTGATTTCAGGACCAAATTTACCCAATTGTTCTTACAATTATTCACCATGATGGAGTCACAAAATAGGTTTCAGAAAGGCAGATTTTTTATGCATAATTGAGGCTCTGCATGATCCTGCCATTCACTGGGGGATGACTTTTGTAAGAATACATCACTATTTTTAACCTGGTTTCTTCAGTTTATATAATGAGTTTTCTGTGTCCCCAACTAACCTTGTAACTTTTAATTGATTCTCTTGATATAATTCAATTTGACAGAAGTACTGAAAAATTCTACAAGTTTCACAAAAATAAATGAAAGACATCACAGCTTGAAACTTTTAGATGAAGTTCTCCACTAACAACTGCTTCTGTGCACCTCTTCCTACTGTCTAGGAGAGCAAACCAGAAGTTGCTTCCAAAATGCTCTGCAGAAGACTGTAAAAGAAAAGGAATTCACTCAGATACACAAGGAGATAAAAAGTTATTTCTTTCAACAAAGGAATTTTATTGAGCTCAGTGGATACCCCACCACCATACCTTATCCCAAACCCCATAACACAGGCTAAGAAAAAAAAGCTGATGTTTGTCTTCCTGGATCAAATACAGCATCAGGGGAAGAACAGAAGATCAAGGAAAACAACACGATAATTTCTAAAGTTATTTATAACAATATTGCTGGTGAGTTACCCATTTTTCTTCAGGATCTTGAAAATCTTTCCTGTAAATGACTGGTATTGAGACATGACAATGCAAATTCTCCCACACTGCCCCCTAGCTCTGTTTAAATTAAACCATGAGAAGATAAAGCAACTCACTGTACATCCTGGAAGATGATCTTGGAGCCAAGAGTGGCAGAACTGCTGTAACATTTTCCTTAGATTCTTTCCATAAAAGATAATTATGGTGAAAATGGATGTAAGAAATGTAAACTACAATAGTATTTTTCCCCCCATCAAAAATCATTGTAACCTATAAGTAACCTTTGACCATACACTGAGATTAAACCAAAATAGCAAAAGACTGCATTATATTTTCCTTCCTTCTCCTCTCCACCTCCCTGAAACTGGGGAAGATGTACAGTTTAAACCAGGCTAACTTAAACAAAAAAGAGCTGATGCCAAGACTTCCCAGATCAAACAGACAGTTGAGCAAAGAGAAGAGTGATAAAGGCACACACTGTACACAGTTACAAATATTTACAGCTTCTGTGCAAGCCAAGGGTTCTCCCTGCTGCTAAAGAGCATACCCAGGTACTAAAGACAGTTTGTACTTGGCATTACATAGTGGAAACATACCCAAATAATATACTTTCAGTAAAATAACACATTACTTTGATGATATTCTTACTCATTTTGACATAGTAAGTCTACTGTCATATGTCAATTAACATGGCAAATTATAGTAATAATAATATGTAATATATTCACATGGAACAGATGAGTTAATTGCACACTGCTTTACAGCTTGCATTTAAAGTAATCACTCTGATATTTCAGGTTCCAAAAATTCAGCTTTACATACCAAACTCTGACAGCTGGGGTACAGCACCTCTAGCATTGCACGCTACTCACTTGGGTTTTTACTGACACATCCCCATTCCGTCCTGTTAAGTGAAAAGAAACATCAGTCTCTGACATTCCTTCCCTGGTATGTTCAGGAAGACCATTCTTCTCCAGCTAGCATCAAAGGGATGCGGGCACAGGCACTGGCTGCTTCTGCACTGGCAGGAGGCTGAATTGCTGACAGCTTCACTGATGCGTTTCTCTGTTGGATATAGGAAGCCAGAGAAGAGGCATGATCTTTGGTCAGTGCACATGACTTGTACAGAACACAAAGCTATTTCTAAAAATAACTAGATGGCATATGACTTTCAGTGCTACTCTCCTGCTGGTCCAGTGGTCAGCCCCATGCCCTGCATAACCTGGGTTCACATCCAGGGAAAAGTTTGTATTTCCGTGAAAACTTCTCTAGTATGTGCATTAGTTTCTCTACTCTTACAGCTGTAATCGAGGGATCTTTCAGTGCTCAGTAGAAATTTAGCAAGGTACACATCTTGAAAAGAACTCACTAATTGTCAAGCATAACAGGACACGGGGCAATGGTTTTAAACTAAAAGAGGGGAGATTCACACTAGATAAAAAGGAAGACATTCTTTACCCTAAAGGTGGTGAAACACTGGAGCAGATTGCCCAGAGAGGTGGTACATGCCCTGTCCATGGAGACATTCCAGGTCAGGCAGCATGGGGCTCTGAGCAGCCTGATTTAGCTGAAGATGTCTCTCACCTAACCACGTCCCTCTGCAGTGGCCTCAGGCCTTGGTGGTGCTTCAGTTTGAGCTGTGTTCTGCCTCCAGAGCTTCCTCAAGAACTGCAATGCCCTGGACTTACCAAAGCTATTGCTATACACATCAACTGCAGCTCTGGCAGTATGTAAGATAGCTGACTGGATCTAATGGGGCCTAATTGTAACCTCACTCTTATCTACACCATAGCACAGCAGTGCTGCTCACACCGGGCAAAAGCTCCATCCCCATCAAGGGATCCGTTTAGCTCAAGCCTGACGTGAAGGGGTTGGGACAAAATGAGCCACTGGCTGAGCAGGGAATCCGATGAGATGGAAACAAACACCCACACCCCCTGAACACATACATCCCCGAGGGAATAAATCNCGCCCGCCTGGGGACAGGGCCCGAGGCTCCGTCTCACCCGGCCTTCCACTGCCGTCCCGCCTCCCGCCCACGGCGAGGGCCCTTCACCCGTCTCGCCTGAGGAGCTTTCCTTACCCTGATACTCCCCCCCCTTTCCGTGGGGGGGGGNAAGTCTGAAGCTTATTCATCTTAACACGGGAAAGGTTTCTTATATAATGCATTTCAAAGGCAGAGCGATTGGCAACGAGAAATTCGCTTGCGTAGAGCAAATCCTCACTCTACGGGCACTTCTTAATTAGAATAAAATTACTTTTGCTACTACAGCTCGCAGAGCGACTTTGCTCGTGAAATCAACATAGGAAAATGGGTTTATGCTGAAGTCATTTGCAATGATGGCAGAGTTTTTACCTCTCTCATAAAAACCTTACCAAAAACCCCCACAGCAGTCGCAGATCCGTACCTATCGCGTTAGGAAGGCTCTGGCTGCGCAAGGCCAAGTGATGCGCGAATCTGGTTTCCTCACGGAGCCACGGGCTTCTACTTGAGGCAGGTGGGCCTTCCGATCGGCTCTGCCCTGCAAACCAAACACCGAGAGCCGGAGGAGCTGTGCTCTTCTCATTTCCNGCTCTCACCGCCGCGGCCCGGGTTCGATTCCCGGTCAGGGAAAGTTATTTTTACTTCCTTCGTTTTCCTCCTTTGCATTCTTCTGTTTTCCATGCCTAATCTTTTGCTTTTTAAGATTCTCCCCGACCCTGCTTTTACAATTCAATATCTGGGCGGCTGCTATGCCAGCCCGAGTGCAAAGCCTCAGCGCTCTGTGCAGGCAGAGGAACATGTAGCAGCTCTTGGGAAGTCTTCCCTTCACAAAACTACCTATGGACGCCTGTTGTGATTTAACCTCCGCCTGCAGCTAAACATCGTGCAACAGCAGCTTGCCCACTGCTTCCCCACCACCATCCCTCCACAGGATGGGAAGGAAAGTTGTGAGAAAGGTGAGACCCTGTGGGTTGAGATAAGGACAGTTTAAGAGAAGAACATAAAGAGAGAGAAAAACAAGAGCAATAATGATCATGAAATAATATACAGAGTGAGTAATAGAAACCACAAGGCTCTACTAGTACCTAAGACAACACTTTCCCTGCTCTGGTTGCACAAGCTGAAAAGAAATGCTCCCACCCCATGCCAGCCTTATATAGGGGAATGATGTCAGGATGGGATCAAACATCCCATTGGCTGGCTGTGGCCCCTCCCAGCTGCTTGTGATATTTAACCCGAACCAAACCCAGGACAACTCCTCTTGCCCAAGCAGAGGGTTTGTAGGTGTCAGCAGAGGGCTGCTGAGCAATATGTGCCTGCTCTGTTGGCCAGCCCTCAGAAATGGCATCTTTTCTTTTGGCTGTTTGATAGTTAAGGGTATTCCCACACCTTTCCCCCCACAAATGAAAGGTCACTTGATGTCATCATGAGTCTTTGAGCCACAGCAGTGGGGATGTCCTTAGCTGTCACTGGTGTGTGCATGCCTCTCTGACCAAGTGGTGTTTCCCCCAGAGAAGGTGGGAAGGGTTTTTCCCCTGCATCTCTGTCCTGGCAGGAGGTGGGCTGCAGTCCTCTGGTGTTTGCTCACCTGAGGAACAGCGTGTCTCTTTGCAGAGTTGTTGGGTTAGGTGGGGTGAGAGACATCTCAGATATTCTTTGGGAGGTGGAAAGAAATAACCATAGAGGACAAGGTGAGTCTTAATACTTCCTCATCATTAGCATCTTTCTCGCTGCCTCCTGCAATGAATGAAGCACTCACCACACCTTCTCAGCTCCTAAATATGGTGTGGGTGTCTCTGGCAGGTTGAGGGGTAGAGGTGAGAATGGGGTAATGCTTCTTCCAGTCCTCTGGCAGCAGGGTGCCACGATTCCCCTTCTCCTCCCAGAGCTCTCAGCTCTGTTTTGTAGCAGAGCACAGCAGCTCTACATCTAAACCCACATCCAGGGCTCCCCCGATGTTCTTCTTCACTTGGAGCCCCCCACTTCCCACCCCTGCCCATGATTTGTGAGGTGAAAGAGAGAGGGCAGTGGGAGGAGCTCTTCTTTCCTGTTGGAGCTGTGCCTGCCCGTGGTGGGCTGAGCTTGGCTGGCCACCAGCTGCTCTCTTACCCCCCCTCTTCAGCAGAACAGTGGGGAGAAAATAAGACAAAAAACCTCATGGGTTGAGACAAAGTCAGTTTAATGAAAGAAAGCAAAAGCCACGTGTGGAAGCAAAGCAAAACCACAGTTAATTCTCTGCTTTGCATTGGCAGGTGATGTCCATTGACTTTCTGGGAAACAGGTCCCCTGTAAACATAGCAGCTGTTTTGGAAGACAAATGCCTTAAAAATTAATCCCTCCTCTTAGATTTTCTTGCTAAGCACAACAGTTCTATGGTAGGGAATGTCCCCTTTGGTCAGTTTGGGTCAGCTGTCCTGGCTGTCTCCCAGCCTACTGGCCTTGGGAGGGGGGAGTGCTGCAGAGAGAGCCTTGATGCTGTGGGAGCACTGCTCAGGGCTAGGAAAAACACTGCTGTGTTATCACCACCCTTCTAGCTACAAAGAGAAAGCCCAGCTTTAGGAGGATTGTTATGGGGAAAATGAACTCCAACCCAGCCAGACCCAGGCCACTGCTGCAGATAAACCAAGAAATACTGATAATAACTGAATAGAATAGTTAGCTTGGACTGCAAAACAGAGGCTATCACATCTGGCAGATTATGGTTTAGCAGGAATCCTGTCCGCTGCCAGGAGAAAGCCATGACCCTTTCACCACCACAGAACTCCTCAATTCTGGCAGGCCATGCTTTAGGGAAGAGTGCTAACTTTATTATTTCAACTTGGACTCTCCCCATAATTACCAGTTCACATGGGTTGCACTAAGTTAGCTGCATAGGTGTCTCAGATTCCCCTCTCTCTCTTCGGTCTCAGTGAAATGCCTTAGCAAGTTAGGGGAAAAAAAATGCTGATTTCTACCTCAGAAAGTGATGGGTCATTTAGGAAGCAGCTAAAGTGAATTTCAGGTGTTGATTTTTTTCCCAGAAAAGGTATAGGTATGGTTTTGCAGAACAGGAACAAAAGTATTTCTGTTGGGTTTAACTCATTTTGTAGTAGTATTTTTACATGCTCTGAGCACCATGAGTCCAGCTTTAGAGTCATCTGAGAAAGGATTATGACATCTAGGGTTTTAGAAACCTGGAAAAAGTCACCAGAACAGCTCTTGCACACAAAGATAGAGTGCAGTGTATAGTATTTTGCTAGAAAAATACTATCCTTTCAGTTACAGCCTTACATGAATTCCATTTCTTAAGTTTCTTTCCAATCTTGTATGAAATACCTTGCCTATGAGCAAACATAAAGTTTTGCAGGACTTTTACAACCAATAGACTCTTCAGAAAATTTAAGTTCCCATTTTTTTTCCCTCAGGGCATCTTTTCTACTTGCTGTCATATTTCACTTCTATCTGAAGGACACACAGTAACTCACTCACTGGATTTATTCTGTTCCAGGACATTGTGGCGTCCTCTTATCCCCTTATTTTTTATTATCATTGTGGGTTTTTTTGGTGGACATAAACAAATGCAACTTCATGCTGTGCTCTACAGGGCAACAAGGCTCCGCTTCGTGATGAAGATACCATTTGAACATGCCACGAGGTGGCACCCTGGTCCTGTGTCTGCCACCACCCACCCCACACCTCCCAGCATCGCCCCTGCTCTGGTTTCAGATTTAATTCTATGGGTTACCATTGTGCCCGTTTACTTCCAGTGAGCTGTATTTGCTGATAAACCTAACTTCTTTCTATTCCAGGGGGAGCTGTTACTAATCCTAATCATAAGCAATGTGTTTGGAAGCTATAAAAGCTCTCTTTTAAACAGCCTTGCTGTAGCCTTTAAACAAGAGAAGTGCAACGGGTTATTAGTACAACACCTCAGCCTATGTGTGGCATTTAGACGTTGATGATGTGTGCCATCACCAGAGTGATGAAGAAGCACGTGGCCCTGGACGGGTACATCCTCACAAGGGCTTCATCAGGGGTCTGGGACATCTCTGCTTTTCACCTCTAGCTTTTGAACTGAAAAATCACGCGGAAAGGCTGTGCCACGGCGAAGGAGGGAACTAGAATTTCCTCATCCCAGGCCAGGATCCCAGGACATCAAAGAGACAAGAAAGTTCTGGTTTCATTCCCTTCTGCACGGATTCACAAGGCTGGTGAACCATGGGAGCAGTCTGTGCTGTGCCATTGGTGCCATTGTCACCATGGCAGTCAAAGGACACAAACAAGGCAAAGTGTTTCTTCAACTGCTTGCGAGGAGGGTGAAAAAACAACAGCAAAAAGTTTTTAGGCACACAATCCCTTCTGCATATTTTTTCCCCCCTCCTGTTCTCTCTCCCCAAGATCCTTTCTATGAATTACTGCTGTCTTAAACCATAACTCTGCATTTCTTCCCTAGGTGCAGATTCAATGTGGAATCCTGGACAGTAAGATAATCTTAAAAAAACACAGTGACCTAATTTCCAATCCTGCTAAAACTGTCACTTCAGCTGGAAAGTTTACTCTGAATCATCTATTCAAAGAAATTATTTTATCTAAACAAGATATTTTATTTCAGGTGATGGCAGTGGAAGTCCCCACAGATTTAACTACCACACGCACATCTAGATAACATTATCCAAGGACCATTTTCCTAAAAGTCCCTTTACAGGAGCAGTTGCCACGTCCTATTAAGGAATACTCTGATTATGAAATTGAGAAAGCTCTGCTGCTTTTAAAAGCCTGACATTTTTCACTTACATACTGAAAAATCTGCTTTCTAAACCTTTTTTTACTACTGCCTTGTGGCTGCAGCCAGTCACTACCTTCTGGTTTTCCATGCTTTGTTTCCCATGTGCTCTTTTGATTAATCACACTTTAGTAACCTATATTGGCACCGTTATTACGCTGCGCCTAATCTTTATCTTGCTGGCAGGAAAAGTGCCAGCTTCCCCCAAAAGCAGGAAAATAATAACAACTTATAAATTGATATTACAACACATGCTCTGGCTGGTGCTGCTGCCTGCTGCGTGGAACAGGGAATAGCAGTGACCCAGGCGAGGCCAAGGCAGCTGACGGAGCGTGGCCACGGCAGGGTGCCTTCTGCAGCTCTGCTGCTGAGAGAATCTGTGCTCAAACTGGCCCTGCATCTTTTGCAGGGGATTTTTTTGACCAAATGACAACTCTGTATTCTATAAATGTCTTAATTGGTATTGTGTAAGGTGCAAGAGATCCAGCAAAATAAATGCAAGAAACAGGAATGATCTTCCCCTCTGTTCAGATAAGAGACTGCCTGTCTAATTTTATCAGGATGAAGTTTGTAGTGTATAATCTTCAGTCTGTTCATTCTCTACCCCAAGCTGGGTAGAAAGTCTCAGCTTCAGGTTGTTTGAACTATAGGCTTGGGCCAACTGAAGTGGAGCATCTTGCTGTAGCGTGCTGCGTGGCTTTCACACCTCCAACCGTGCTGCACTCACCTCCCCTCCAGCAAGCAGGCTGAGCTCAGTGTGAAGCATGTGGGATGACAAGCAGGAGCTCCTATCACCCTGACTCCTCTGCCTGCCGTGAGGCTCACAGGGAGCTCTCCTGTGCATGTCAGACTCAGTTCTGAAACGCTCAGCTTTGAGCTTCCCACCACGACCTCCCTGGGTCTGTGTTTGGTGAGAGCGACGGGAGCTGCTGGTGGTTCTGGCTGTGAGTACAGGCAGAATGCAACAGCTCTCTGTGACACGCCACGCTGACACATGTCCACAGAAACACAGAACTTTAGAAGAGCCACCTGTCACCCCCTGCCTGTCTGCTTTCTTGGTGGCTGCCCTCCGTTGCTGGGCTGCTTGGAGCGGATAACTCGTGGCAGCACGAGATGAACGTGCCAGGGGCAGTGGGAGCTGGCAGCTCTCAGCCAAAAGACAGGCAGGAGTCACCTCACCCCAAGCATTGCAGTGCAACAGCTCAGCACAGCAATAACCCAGTAGTGTCCTCTGCTTATTCATTCCTGTCATGGTGTATTCACAGGTACTTCAGGGCTTTTGAAAATCGGCTGTCTTTAAATCTTTTGTTATCTGCTGTCTATTAGAGTTTCCTAATCCTGCTTTAGGTGTGAAAATATGAATGGTTAAAAGTGATTTAATAAATTCTGATTCTTGTCTAGGCATACAATTCGAAGGGGATTTTTCTGCCATGGCATCTGTTATGTCATCAGAAATTTGCCTCCCACAGTAGCATCTCTGCTCCAGGACAGCTGCTGCCTTCTATTAACTGGTGGCTTATGGTAAAGGCAGAAAGTCGAGTTAAGGATGCTCACATGAGTTGGGAGGCAATCCTTCCTCTGGAGTCTGAGGTCTAATTGTACAAGGTCAAGGACAGGAAACTAAATAACACTATTCTGACTTCACAGGTGGGCAGCCAAGGAAGAGAGTAATGAACAGTTGGATTTCTGATGTGTTTAAGCAGTCGTAAGGAGCTTGACACCTAAATATTTTTTACAAATCAGACAAATGAGAATGCATCCTCTGAAGTTCTGGTCCCACAGGGGTTTAAAAGCCTGAAGTGCTGTATTCCACCGAAGTGAATAGTTCCTCTGAGTATACCTAACATCCTGAGTCCCTCTGCAGGGTAATCCTTAAGTGTATATTGTTCCTGAACTACCAGATTGATTTTGAGAAGCAGCAGGGAGCCCTCTCCTAGCTGAAAAAGACATGCACATCAAGGGTAGCTAAAAAATATCTCTAACACACCCAGCATTTCTTCTTCCCTTAAAGAGTTATACACAGAAGGAAAAATAAAAATAAAAAAAAAATAGAAACCTCCATTTCTCTTTCTTGTTTCCAGTTTCAACCACAGGCACACAAACACCCCACTGCAAAAGCTGGGCATAGGGGCAAGCAGGTTTTACATATTTATACTGAATTATTACTTCTCTGTTGTTTTGTTGGTGGCTGCTGCTGTTGGGCATCCTTGGGTTTTGACGGTCACATCAAAGGAGCTGCTCTGGCGTGAGAACCGGTCAAAGCGAGCCAGATAATTCATGGATTTATTACTGAGGTCGGTTCCCATGATTGTCAGTGGGCAGCAGCCACTGCTGTGTCGTAATCCTCATTCTCTTGGTAAGGCACATACTGCCTTAAAAAGGTTTAATGATCCAATAGTGATTTACTAATGGGAATCTTTCTTGTGGGTTTAAGCAAGCCTTGGAGGAGGACAGGGCGGTGCATGAAGGTCAGATTCCAGCAGTATCAAGAAATGGGTTTAGTTGTTGGCTTTTGAGTTCCTGTTGGTAGAATTTTATCCACAAACTGCAATAATAAATTGAAGGGACGAGGTTATTGTAGCTGGGCAGGTATTGCACCCGTGGTAACGGGGAGGGAAGGGAGCAGACACTGGTAGTGGCAGGTCACCAGTGAAGACCTGAGGTAATTATCAAAAACCTCACACTTTGGCCTTTGGGATCGACAAAAGGAAGAGAGAGAAGAGAGAGAGAAACTGGGGCAGCCTGATGAAACCTCAGCCCTTTGCTGTGGAGCAAAAGCCACCCCTTTGCCTTTCCTTTCTGTCAGGAAGGGAGGGAGGGGGCTGCCTGGTGGGATGGCTGCCCGAAAAGCCGGCAGGGGAGGGAAAAGGCAAGGAAGCAGCTTTGCCTACCCAGAGTCAAGGAGATGTTCCTCGTGCCCAAGGAGCTGGCGTGCCCTGCCATCACTCCCCCTTGTCACCCCGGTGCCTCTTCAGAAAAACAAACCCAAGAAAACCCAAACAAAATCTACTCCCTTCTTCTCCACCGAAGTACATTTAGAAAGCACCAGAGGGAGAGGGGGTGGGGAGAGAAACAACGTTATTTTATTTTAAGGCTTTTGTATTAAACACAAGTGTTTGGGCTGGGAACTGTCATAAAAAGCTATCTGAACTATTCACACACAACAGACCTCATATTGTTATTCTAATTGCAAAAGGGTACCTTAAATACATAACACTTTGTTTTAAATTCCCCAAAGGAGAGTCCTTCTCCTAAGGAAAAATTAAATTAAGTGCCTCTCTGATATACCAGAAAAAAAACAAACCAAAAAAAAAACATCATTCAGAGTTAAATCAAAACTGAGGGGAAAAAAAGTGTGGACTTTTAAGTAATTATCAGTTTATTTCCTTAGGTTAATGGATAGCCTTCTATTAATATATTAGATTTTCACCTACCACACAGTAATACTCAATAGTCTTTATGGGTGTTCTGCACAGGTAAAGCACTTTTCCTTACATCTCCCAGTAATACACCGTTTCCTGGAGCAGTGTGCTCATCCCACAGAGGGATGCAGTGTCACATAGGTGAAGATGTGGGCAGCGTAAGGACTTTCCCAGCTGTTAAGTGACTGCGATCACAATTTCCACGTTGCAGCAAGATAATTTTTTTCATCCTGAAGACTCCCCCTTGCAAAAGAGAGAAATGCTGAATATGGGCTGTGTGGAAAGCAAAATTAAGTCAACACCTTGGAAAGACTTTGCTGTGGAGTAAGTAAGAGCAGTGTTCAGATAAGCACTGCCTAAAACATCTAGCTTTGCTTCAATGCAATATCAGCAGCTGTAATTCCACCAGATACATTTCCCTTTATTACCCATATTCATTTCCTTTCATTTCTGATTTTTTTTAATCTCTAATTCATGTGTCCCAGCTTTCCACTGCCACCACGAGTGCAGGAAAAGATCCCTTTCAAAAACAAATTACACTGACATCATTTTATTATCACTGCCACTGCTGCAACCAGACCATGAAGAGAAATTCTGGAGTTAGTGCTGAATGAGGTGTTGACCTGTCTTAGTTTTACAAGATCAATAGATGATAACAACCCATTATCATCACATCTCTTTCATACTGATGTATTGTTTCTTCAGGTGAAAAGGAAGCTGATTCCTTGGGAAAAAAAATAAGCAAAACCACGTGACAATATTATTATTCAAATCCTGTGTCTTCACAAATTATTCAAGGTAAAGGAGAGATTCTGTTGCCTGGCTGTAGGTATTTAGTGACACTTCAGCAACCTTGGGTTTCCCAGGCATCTGCACAGGGCTAGCAGAGGTGACACAGGACACAAAGGAGATCTGCACCTTCCAGAGTGATAATTGGAACCCAGCTTAGGACATGACAAATATTTAGGCAACTGAATGCAGACCGAGGGATTGTATTTACACTTTACTAACAACTGCAAATTCCAGTGAGTAGCAATTACTAGAGAAAACAAAACAAAACCAAACCAAACAAATCAAAACCAAACAAATAACCCAACAACACAAATCAAAACCAAACCACGTCTTTTCAATATAATTATATTCAAATTTTAGCTTCATTTGTAAATAAGGAAAGATTTAGTTTACCCTCAAGTTGAGATCCCAACAATTCTAGCACGTGCCTGGTGCTCCTCTGCTTATCATTTCTGGTCATGGCCAAATACGTTGCTGCAGTCCTGCCTTTTGAGACTTCTACACATTAGCTTCCAAAACACAAGTCTTTGCTGTGTAAAAAGGGTGAAGCAGAAGGACAGAACACAAGTAAACATCTCAGCGTTGAGCAAAATTATGCTCAGGATCAGGCAATAGACTGACACAAATAAGGCTGGGCACGTGAAGCTTGCAAACAGGGCTGTACCAATTTCTTCTCTCAAAGCTGGACAAAACTACCTGGGACTGTTAAATGACTCAGGTCTTCATTTGTGTGATCTCAGGTGATGTGTGCCTATAGAAGCAGATGACATGGTCTAGCTGATGTCAGGGTGTTGGGGCATAGGCTGGACTCGATGATCCTGGAGGTCTGTTGCAGCCTCAGGAATTCTGTGATCCTGTGATTAATGAGACTGGTGACTACAGAGCTGGTAACAGTACACTTCACACTTCAGCAGGATTTTCTGATGTAGTATCTTCGGATGAAAAGATGCTTGTGACCTTTTTCTATTATGAAGAAGAAACTTCTCCTTTACAATAGCCCTATGAATTTGCCAATATCCATCTCCCAGGCTTCTGTAAATGCCCTTTATTTAACTCAAGACATCCCGATTCAAGTATCATCTTTCAGAAGAGCTGCAAACAAACGTTTGGGAGGCTCACCCTAAAGAGCCAAGCAGCATGAACTGGCACCTCCTGGCAGTTGTTCAGGCAGATGTAGTCACAGCCAGGACACGATTGTTCTGCTTTGAATATATGCATTCAACCCTCAGCCATGGCAGCTGGTTTTTCTTCTGGGGCAATACCCAATGCTGGATTTCCTTCTCTTGCAATCCGAGCAAAGGGAGGACAGGCAGCACGGCCTCCCAGTTGCCCATCTCTTCTCTAGGGTAATAATCTTCTCTTGGTTCTGTATGGCACAGTCCCACAGCTACAGCAGCCTAAGTGCTTTTTATTTGCACTATTGAGGGATAAGGTTTCAAGCCTGCTAATGCTGAGTGACAGAATGGGTTTTTATTTTTTTCCTCTTAAGAAAAACATTCTAGGGAATTGCATAACCTTCTTTGATCCTCTTGATAACTGGAATTTAAGGTTGCAAACCTACCCACTGAAAAGTTAGTCAAAGCCAACTGCTTACTGTTAAGCAAGCAGCTTGATCTGCCCTCTCGTGCTATGTGCTATGAACTGGTTCTAAATTATATGAACTGCAAACTTTCCTCTTCCTCCAGGTCCATTCATCTTCGAATGCAGAATAGGAACAGAAAAGGACTGAAGTAAGGCTGCATGTGCACAGGCATGGGTGCTACCTTTTGGACCTTGGTTATGCCAAGGAAACAGCTTTCTCTTGTGCTGTTTCATGCACTCCTTCAGCTCTGACCTGTTAGCATAATTACAACCAAAGCCCATTTTTAACATCATATGATGCATGGGAGACCTCCTACCAGGCTTTTAGAGGGCAAGTTAATAGTTAACAGCTTAAAGTAGGGCTGCAACCTGCTCTTTTTCATGTAAATAAAGCCCACTTTTTATCTACTTGCTAGTTCACTAATGTAATCTTTATTCTTGAAACTGTTCATACAGAAACAGCACCTGAAGCAGATGCTGCTCAACTTGCAAGTACAGCGCTGCAGCTTTTGTGTCCTGAATCCAAAAATGTCTAATTCCCTCCAGACAATGACACTTCAAAGAAGATCAAGCATGATTTAGAGCACGGGGCTACAGAGACTTCCTCCACATCTTTTGTCCTTTTTCTCTGTGGGACAGCATGCTGCTCGGGCAAATCACAATTCCCCTCGCCTGGTGCAGGTAGGGATGGGTTCCATGTTTAACTGTTGGGAGAAGGGGATGATGGGGAGTGAGACACTCTGGAAATACGGGTTTCCCAGGAAACCTCCACATGCTGGTAGGGTCACACCATTGCAGCTCACTCAAGATGCCTCCAGCAAAACAAGGCTGCATTTTGGGGGTGGATGAAGTCACTGCCTGGTTACCCCATTTCTGTGCCTTGGTCTTGTCAGCTGCTATTTGGGCATAATAATCTCTTAGTGTCTTTTAGACACAAAGAGTTTGAGATTATCGTTGCAGATAGAGCTTTACAGGCAGCCTTTGGAGAGCTAAGATGATATAATGCCAAACCCTTGCCTCAGTGAGAAATGGTAAATTAGAAGACCAGAGCTGGAGGGAAAACCACCTTCTCACAAACCAGATATTTAATGATGTTGGTGGGTTAAAAATTTCCTCCTTCTAAACAGAGGCCCTTAGTGAGGATCTGAAGGAAAGCTGAACCTAGAAACCCAACGATTTTTGGGTCTCTCCAGAAGGGACAGATGGGTTTGTAACATGAAATGCACTGTCAATGCAGAACCAGTTTACAAGCCTGAAAACCAGTCCTGCTTTAATTCCTGTCTTTTCCTGCCTGTTTCGGAGCTTCCTGGCTGGGCGAGGAGAGCAGAAGACAGAGCTGCAGCTGCCGACAGGCTCGTTACCAGTGACAGAAAGGAGTCCATGAATACTCTTCAAGAACAAACAAGAACTGCAACAAATCATCCATAAAACGCAGTCAAAAAGGACTTCGTTTAATTAGTGATATGTAAAGACTTTTGCATAGAAAAAAAGGTTAACAAAGTAATGCATAATAGACTGACTAGGTACAGTATTTTTAAAACAAATATTTTAAAGTATATTTTGCATAATGTTTAACATTCTCAATGCTTATTGCTTTCTCCACACAGCAGAGAAATCAAGTGCATAATAATACATGCTGTGTTTTATTTTTATTTTTACATAAAATCTCTAGTTCTCGACTGGATGTATTAAAATACTTAGGTTATTTTAAGTCACTGTAATAAAAAAATTGAAAGCAAACCATTTTATGCAGCACTAGTTTTCTGGGTATTAACAAAATAATTTACTCCCATCCCCTTTAATACATTCATTTTGGTTTGGAATCAAACCCACATTACAATGTTGGCGTGTGAATAGCCAATTTCAAAACTGCCCCTACCGTAACTTCATTCATACCCAGAGTGATTGTTCTCCCAGCAGCCGATTGTGAAACGAAGAGGGATCTTGTACAGAATTGGCTAAAAGTAAATGTCCAAATACAGCTAAATAAGTTAATTTGAACTCTTACAACACTGAGTATCTTGTATTGGCATGAATCAACCATATCCAAGTGTGCACACTTTAAATAGGTGGTTACTTCTGGGTGCTTGACTGTGCAGATATGAGCTAGCACCATATTTAAGCCATAAAAGAGGGTGCCTCAAGGCTCACAGGCAGTGCTGAAACCTTCATTAATCCCAGCACTGATAAGAAAATTGCTTTTACCAATGCTCTGCTAGATGTCACAATTTGGCAAGTCTGTACAAAGAAAGGGAACTAAGGATGTGAGAACTAAGCCTGTCAAATTGAACATTCTTCCTCGGCAATCTTTTGGCTAAAAAAGTCTTTCCCCTCCAAAAGCATGCTCTTCCCTGGAAAGCTATCCCAGTTCTGAAGTTGAATGCAGGATTTCACCTCTCTCTCTTCCATACCTGTGCAATGTTATTTGTTTTAGCAGAACACACACATATATATATTTATTTTTATTTATTATTGTTTTCAATGTCAGGCACTTACGAAACTCACACTCTTTTTCTAGCCTGGGAAGGCCCAGTAGGTGCGATCCCTCGCTTCTCTGCCAAACAAGGATGCATAGCTGGAGAATTATTAGTTCTAATGTCTACGTATTTCTACGTATTTCCCAGGAAACCTCTACATGCCGATAGGGTCACGCTGTTTCTGAAAGCCATTGCAGCTCCCTCAAGATGCCTCCAGCAAAACAAACTGAGAAGAAGAAGAAGAAGATCCCACCCTGTGTCCTCTCTGCCACCTGACACGAGGAGGACAGCTGTGCCATTCCTTGGCAGGCTTACTGGCACCTCTGAGGCCCTTTGGGTGAAGACGGCCACTCGGCCAGGTTGAGTGGGAAGGACACGCTGAGTCCCAGAGGCTCGGGTGTGGGTGTGGGGGGCCGTGGGCACGTGGGGGTGTGAGTGCACGCGCGCGTGTGCTGAGGGAGAGGAGGGAGCCGGATGGGGAAGGGAGAAGAGGGAATTAAAAAGCTCNGCGGGGGAGGGCGCGGCATGGGCGAAGGTGGCGGTGAGGAGGGCAGAGCCATGGGGGGGCACATCCGAGGAGAGTCTGCATGGGGCGGCATCAGAGGCGTGGAGTCCGTTTGGCTGCAGCAAAGCGGCTGGGAGGTGGTGGAAGGCGGCTGCCCAGTGGTGAGGGTGCAAGGGGTGGTGGTGGTGGGCCATGGAGGAGGTCATGGCAGCAGCTTCCCTCTGTGACGCACAGGTGCTCAGGTGAGACACGAGTCTAACGCGCAGGGGGTCGGATGTGTCGAGACCTTCCACCGAAGTCAGGTACCTTGCGACTTCTGTCAAGCACTCCCGGAAGCCAATGCTCATGAAATCCATGGCCAGGGAATGAGCATCAAAATAACCTAAAAGAAAAGGACAAAAGATGTGGTGAGTGTTGAGCCAGACCAGTTTCCCAGATGACGTTAGGTGACAGAGCTAACCCGGTCCCCAAGCAGCCACTGGATCTCCCATTTACGGGTTAAGATTTGCAACACGAGAAGTTTGTTCTCTGATCTGTAAATGGTTTGTGTGACCATCCCTGTAATCCAATAGGCTGCAGGTTTTCTTTTGCAGACAATATACAAATGAAAAGAATTAAGTCCGTAAGTACTCTTGATATTTAAAAAGATATATGATGCCTCTCCTGAAATTCCTCAGCAAGCTGCTGCAGTGCAGGATCAATCCTGCGCATGTGTGCGAACCAGACATTTATCCACACGAAAAACAGGCTGGAGATCAGAGAACTTGCATGTACTACCCTGCCTTTTCTTCCCTACACTGGCATTCATTGTAACGCTCTCAGACTATTTCTCGACATTGTGAGATAGTTGTTGCAACTGCTGCCGGGATCCCATCTACTTCACAGAGTCATTAAGACAATATGACATACGGTGTTACTTAACTGCAAACTAAAAACATCTTGTCATGACTCTGCACACACACAATAAAAAGCTTTACTGAGAAAAACGTTTTATGTAATGCCATTGCTAATTTGGAGATGGAATACTGACAGTCATATGGCCCATGAGGTATTTCAACAAACAGCAACTGGAGCTCCTCAGGCTTGGGATACAAAAGCATTTGGAAAAAAAAAAAAAAAAAAAAAAAAAGTCTTACNGAAGGTTGGGATAAAAAAACATTTGGAAAAAAAAAAAAAAAAGAAAAAAAAAAGTCTTATTAAATGCACATGAAAAGATACTCCCTTTCTAAAAGGGCCTAGCATCAAATCCAGTGCTTAAGTTGCAGCTCATTGGCTACAAAAACCTATTCCAGTTCTGGAAATTTTCCTATTTTAGTTTAAAAGGAGTTTCCCCAAGCCAGTATGGTGTTCTTTTGTCTTGTTTCTAGTAAAAATTCTTAGGTATGTGTGATTGATGTATGTTAGTATATAAAGATCAAGTGCCCTCGCTATGGAGGAATGTGGCAGCAGTACTTGCATTAGGCCTTGCACTCTCTGGCATGAAATGCTCTGTCTTGTTGCAAGTCTACATTACAGAATTAACTTGGGCACATTTATAGACATCACCCCAGATCCCCTGCCTGCTCTATACCCCTTCCCGACAAACGATGACAGCAATTTTGACGCAGGCCGCCTTGCTCATCTGAGGCCTACAAAACCCAAGAGAAATGCCAGCTCATCCAGCAGATCAGTGAGCACATGAGGGGTCAAAGACTCATCTCAGCAAGCACTGACTCCTCATAGCTTTTTTCCTGCCAGGTCCACTGTGACCAAGCAAACTCCTGAGAAAAAAACCCCAAAACTGCAGGCAGGCCAGCAGCGGAGAGCTGGCAAGGTACCTGCTGGGGTGCCAGCCAGCCTGGCACGGAGACCGCTCCGCGCCAGAGGCTCCAGGACCTCCGGCAGCTTCACAGGGGCTGACGCGCAGCCAAAGCCGCCTCACGGCTCTGGCCATGAGTCAGGCGGCCTGGGAGTCCTGAGAGCCCACAGCTCAGGCCAGGGCTTCCAGGCCTCCCTCCCTCCAGACCGGAGGAGATGTGAGGGATGTGGTTGTCACCAGCTTCCCCTGAGTCTGAGCCGCTGGCTCTGTGACGAGCTGTCCCAAAGCCCTGGTGATCCTGGCTCCCCCTCAGTCTCCTGTGGTGGCTGAGAGATGAAAACAGAGAGGAGATGAGAGCTGGGACTCTTGGGCACAGTTATGTTTTGATTTTGATGGTTATCTTTTCCAGGTTTCCCCTCTGCTGTCTTTCCCCTTCAGAGAGAGACTTAAAAGTGTCGTTTCTTGTTTCTTTCCAAAACTCCAAGAACATCCTCCACCACTACCCCCATACGTGCATGCCAGTGTTTTGTAATTAATAGAAAAAAACAGTGTAACTTCAACTATCCTGGCAATTTACCTGCTCTGCACAGAGGACACTGTCTAAGTCATCTGAGCTACAGTAACCTGCATTGCTGACCCAGGTGTCAGTCACCCAAGCTAAATTTGCAGTGAAGCTGCAATAAAACTACACCAAGGTCCCAGCAAGCGACTCACTGTTGACAAATTACTCCTCCCCGGTGCTTGCTTACACAGTCAGCAAAAAGCCCTGGCCCCAGGCCAAGATAACAACTCAACAGGAACGACAGACCATTGCCCACACCTGCATCAGAGTGGCAGAAACATGGAGCCCACACAGGGCCTCAGAGGCCTGCCTGGGCAGCTCAGAAAAGCAGAGAAGGAACAGGAGTCACTTTGGGTTTTCTGTTGTCGTGCCCACCTTGGTTTCAGTACTCTGAGCAGTGGACAACTGCACCCTGGCTTGCCTAGCCCTGGGCATTGCCCATTACGGGTGTTCTCCATTTCTGAGTGAGGAGGAAGAGGATGAGCTCTCCCCAGCCCTCAGTGGTAGGGAGCTTAAAGGTGGCAGGACCCATTTCTCCCTGCTGTGAGAACAGCTTTTGTTCATAAGAGAAATCATGGATTTTTTTTTTTTTGGTGGGTTTCAGGCTCAGAGGATGAGTTACAAAGTGGGAATAACTACACTTGCAAAGAAAACAAACATCCTCTTTAAAAACACCCTAAGAAATGATATTTAAAGTTGTTACTTAGGTTGCAAAGTAAAACATGAAGTAAGCAGGAAATGCAGGCTTAAACTTTGCCAGGTACTGACTTGCACACCTCTTTTTCTTAAAGTTTCTTAATCCATGCAATGAGATGACACTTATCTCTGGGTCAGAAGGAGAAGTTAAAGTTGTAATATTCGTGAAGCGATTGGGCATTATATAATGTGCCAACCGGGAAGGTGGTTGTGGGTATAGGCCTGCATCACCTTTCCCCACAAGCCCAATGCTTTGTCCTTGTCTGTACCTCCCTCTGGCAGCCACGGGCACACCAGTGTCAGGGGGGGCTGGGACAGGCATGGCAGTAGTGGCAGACCAAGGAAGGGACCGCAGGATCTGGTACTGCCAGCAAAACCCGGCTTGTCCGGCCGCAGTCAGAGGCCGGGGCCCT
>VWZY01004379.1:260983-276255 GCA_013399075.1 Chloroceryle aenea
AGGAGTCTTAAAGAGCAGTTTTAAAAGGAGCTGTGTCTCCTGAAGGAGATGAAGATTTACCTCTCCTCAAGATTGTCCCGAGTTTCTTTACTGGACACAGAAAGCACTCAAACTTATAGAGGGTTTTTTATTATTATTATTTCTTTTTAAAATATTTATTTGTTATTTTTCAGACTTTACCCTCTCCCTCTTCCACAATCGTCTGCATTTTTCCTTCACCAAACAAGCTGCCTCTTAGGGATAACCGTTCAATTACTTTCAAGTTACTTTCTTCTATTAGGAGCAGTAGAGAAAGAATCTGCATTCGAGAGCTACAGACAAAACCGCTGTAGTTGTTTTTTTCTTTCTTGATAGAATCATCATGAACTGCCAGGAAAACCTGAAAAAAAAAAGAGAGAAAACACTGATTTTTTTTTTTCTCCCATCTGTTGTCATTGTAACTAAAAGGTTAAGATGATTTCTGGCTAAATTCACAGCAAGGCAGGACTGACAGACCGAAGAAATTACAGAGCACTGAGGAAGCCATGTGTTACGAAGCTGAAAAAAATTATGCTCAACAAAGGTGGAGAGACCTTAAAACGTGTTGCTTTACCTAGACAGTGGCTGCACGCGGGTGGAAGTGGATGTGCGGCATTCCAGGCATTTTTGCACCGTGGAGGAGTATTTGACGAGTAATTGGGCTGTAGGACTCTTACCAAGGGATCAAAGAAAGGGCTGGCCCATAGGTGGTTGTTGCAGTACCACAATAACCGTGTCGATAGAATTGCACTGCCCTGAGATGTGATCACTCCAGTAGATCACTTCAGCTTACTTCAGGTGTGGGAAGTATAAAAAGTGCAGACTTGCTGTAAGAAACTGCAATTTCAAGGTGAAGATAAATTGCAGAGGAAAAAAATGTAGGAAGGAAGGAAGATGCAGTGGGTATTTAGAGATCTTTGTGACAACTTTTAATGTTTATCACTGAGTTACAACTCCAGAAGTCTGATCTTGGTGAAGTAGTGACGCTGACTATTGGGTTTTTAGACTGACTGCTGGAAATGTAACTGCATCCTCTGTGATGTGTCACACTACTTCTCTGCTTTTGGTGCCTACAGAGGTCAATGAACGCACCCTCCCGGGTCGAGTGCTTCCTCCCAGCCCCTAGTCAATAGGTGCTACGTGTTTGTCCGGTCCTCCCATTAAATGCATGAAATGCTCTCCCTGAGAGCTGTCACTACGTTGTAGGTGACAGGGAAAGGCAGGAATACCTCCTCTGGCTCACACAGGATCAAGGACCCAGGGCTGTTCCTGATAAAGAGGATGGTTGAGCAGCACCTCAGTGAAGGGCTGGAGTGGACAAACCCTGCAGCTGAAGAGCAACATCTCCTTTGGCATGCTTCCAATGTGAGCTCAGGCACTCAGGACAATCAATTAAATTGACAAAAGATGTAAATTAAAAGTGTCTGTGAACTGTATTGAACCTCAATTTACATGCTCATTCACAAGAGAACTGGCTGCAATTTCATTTAAATGAATTCACTTTCGGAAGAAAATATCACTGAATAGGGGAAAAGCAGCTTTAGTTTTGAATGGATGTCTCCACAGAATTGTTTGAGGTTTAACTAAGCCACTCTAAAAATTAACTGTATTGATTTTCCTGGGTATTTCTCTCCAGCCTAGCTTGCTTTGTCTCACTATTTTAGTCCCCTACCAGTAAAATGGAAATAATAACTGCCTGCTCATGGTTGAAAGTCATTGTGTCAACGGGCCTTGGTAACTGCAGTGTTTTGCCTGATACTCAGCATATATGTCCTGCAAAAGCCAGCTCTTGCTTTTCTACAATGTGCAAAATTTTTGCCTGGCAGTTTTGTACAAGGACTGTACCCATCTGTAGAGGACCACAGGAGACATGCAGCAGTGGAAAATTAGGGCCTCATTGTGCATTTTAAACTTTCACTGAACATCTCCTTGGCTTTGGCTCTGTGTTTTCTTCAAAGACTATCGGCCAAGATTTAAGAACTCTCTAACTTTAGTCATCTTAATGAACAGCTTCAATGGTGTAAATGGGAACTAGGACACTTTCTTTATTAATGGAAATCAGGCCACTTACCTCACAAAAATATACAGAACCTAGTCTCACAGTTCTCTGCACAACACAAATTATGAACTTTAATCTATTTTAGAGGTAGCTCTATTAAAATCCATAGAGCTGTACCAAGAATAAAATTGTATTATCATATTATAATGGCAATAGAATACTCATGAGTCAAAAGGAGTACACAAACACAGCTTGCTTGTTGCAACTCATTTTTGTTTACAAATCTTTTCAGAATGGTGAAGCATGGTTTGACTCACTAGTAACTGTGGCAAGGCTAGAGAAACGCATCCTGTGTTGAAAATGAGGACCTTCTGGTGGGTTTTGGACTAAAGGAATTCTATCTTTTTCAGTTCTTTCTTTCTAGTCAGCTTTCTTCAGCATTTTCCTTTCTGTCTTGAATGTTTTCACCCCAAATGGGACTTCTTTTGTGCTTTTTGTTTGCCAAAAATTGGAGAATTTTTATTATTGGGGTTTTGTTGCTGGTTGTTCTTTTAAAATAAAACCCAAGATGATTTCCAGAGGGTTAGGAAGGAACCCATTTTCAGGGAGTGCTAAAGAAACAGTAGTGGCATTAGGTGAGTTTTCTTCATGAGAGAAAATAGTGTTTTGTCTTCAGGCTTCAAACTTAGCAGTAAACATATCACCTAATGCTCTACAAATATTCCTGTATATAGACTATGCATAAAATAAAAGTAACCGACCCCAGATAGATATTCTGGCTAAATCCATGATAGCATAACAAACTTCAGTGACCCTAGTCACTGCTGGCACCTGAAAGTGACTGTAAGACTACAGATCCCATAGGCTAGGTAAGAAAAAGGACACGTTAAACATCTGCTTGCCAGTAGAAAAAGTTACAATCTCTGGAAAAAATAAAAGAAATAAATCAATGAAAACAGCTTCCCAATCTCTGCAATAAAACATGTAGGGTCAAAATGAATGCTCAGCTGGTAAAATTTGTACCTGAAGTTTGCAGGCATAACTCAGTCAAGAACCTGAGTCTTCCACCATAGAAGGTTCTTAAGCCAAAGAGAGAAACTGGTTTTCCTCAAACTAAGCATTTTAAATACTGCCATGAATGCGTGTCCATGCAGAGAACAGGGATTCTACACTGCACAAAACTCCCTTTTGTCAATCACTCGTTTTCTGAGGGAGAGAAATTGCCTCTGTCTTGGTTGTGCTCAGTCTTGTATCGTGCAGCTGCCTGTGCTTCAACAAGTATTTTTGTGATTCTTTAGTTAATATCACATTTGATCCAGCTGAGCTTAATCTGGAAAACCTGTGTTGACTGAATATGACTTTAGCTTCAATAAAGAAATTGAAGAGCTCTCTGTAGGAGCTGGGCCTAATTCCAATTTTCTCCTCACTTCTAAAAGAAAAGGATACTGTCAAGGTAGTTTTGATTTATGGTGATAAACATTTTTCTCTCCTTCCAAATGTTATATTACTTTGTTAGTTTAGTTTAACATCTTTCTGATTCATTTTGTTCTGTGTATATTTTTTTGTTTATACGTGGTTGAAAATAAACATGTCATGTTACAGGAAAAAGAGATCAGACTTTCTCTTCAAGGGGAAAGCTGCAGCTTTCAGGACATGTCAGACTAATTGTCAGCGACTTAAAAAGCGTTCACTGTTCTTTGTGGTGCAAGAGATGAAGAAATCTGGGCAGACTGAAGGCTTTCCAAAAGGCTAAATGTGTTCTTTTCTTGGTAGGTTGGTTTGCTTTTTCTGTGTGTGTGTTTTAATTTTCTATGTCACATATTAACCAAAGACTATTGCCAATTACTGGGAGAGAGCACTTTGCTTTTGGTGTTTGATGTTTTTGCAGGGGTGCTGGTCTCTACCTTTGCATGGAGCAGAGGTTTCATTTTCAGACCCGTGCTGTTCCTGTTTTGGGCTCCATCGTGGGACCTGAGGTGGCTGACACCACTTCTTCAGGCCCGGGACCCTTCTGGAGCTTCAGCAAAAGGACACTCCTCCTGCCAAAACACCATGAGGTCCCCAGGTGTTTTTCTCCTGGTGTTCATAGTAAAACAGATGCTGTTATTTCACGTTTCTTCCCTCTTGCCTCCACCTGAGTTGCTGTTGCATTGTTTGTGACCAAGGAATGCTTTTTTTAAAAGAAGATTTTAGATTCCTTTTCTGAGCCAAATCTTAGGTCTCTAAAACTTCATCTTCTTTCAGGCTTCACTCCTGTTTGGGAAGTTGCCCTCTTTGGCCTTCCACAAGCCCTGTTCTTTAGCTTCTTTTTCTACATTTGATTGTCCCTTTTGTTTCTACTAATCCCCATGAGATGTGCTTGGGTCTCCACCTTTGCTCCCTTCGTTTTTGCAAGCTCCATCTCTGGGAGCAGCCTGAGGATGTGTTACAGACCACAGCTCACAGAACTCAGTTTATAGCAATGACTTCTCCTCCCTCTCATCTTCTCTTCTTTCTTGGTCAAGGCTGAGGGCTCGGTTCTTTCAGTCTTGGTGATAAAAGGTTATAATGCTGGTGCCTTCTCGGCCCTCCTGGTTGTTTATGTATGAAGGTTGTCTCCAAGTGCAGCTTGGTCTTTCTACAAAAGCAGAAAATAATCTGACTTTTCTGCTAGATAGACAAAACTTTGTTCAGGCTTCTGCCTGGTTTAACAAGCACATCTCCCTCTGCTTCTGGGCTGTTAGAAAAACTGTTCAGTTCATCATTCTGGTTAATAGCTCTGGCAACAGCTCCTGTCACTCCCTCTGGCTCACTCATTCCTGCCCCACTTGAAATACTCTATCTTTACCATCTTGACCCTTCCCAACCCTCCCTCACCCTGCCTTTTCTCTTGCCATAATCTCTCCTCTCTTCTATTAGTTTGGTCAAGCCAGACTTTCCTTCCTTCCCCATTCCTGTACAGGCAGAGTGTCTGAAGTGTGGCATTTTGGTGGATTTTCCAGACATGCTCAGGGTTAGCAGTGGTTGCATGGGGCTCCCAAACACGAGGGCTGTGGTGGCTGTCTGTGACGTCTGCTCAGACTCACCATGCTGATTCCCCAGGCTCAGCAGATGCTCCTAAGCGTAGACTAGCTCCAGTATTTTCCAAGTTATGTCACAATAGCACTGGTTTATCTCCTCTATTACCTCTATATAGTTTCTTGGCCTAAGCATAGGCGCTGTAAGCCCTGGGTGCCCCCAGAGTTACTAGATGTGTCCATGTCCCTAAGCCACCAAAATGTTCCCCTCAGCCTTGGAGCTCCTGCTGTCTGAAAGCCCCACACTGCAGCCTGCATGATACTTTTTGTGAGGTGACGTGTCAGAGCAGTGTCACCCGGACTCCATCACCCATCCACCTCGGTGGGAGATTTGAGTTCCCGCAATCAGGGGGGATTTTTCTGCCCTGATAGGGGAAAGCTGCAGAATGCTGACTCTGACAGGGAGGAGGGAGGCGAGAGGGACGAGCTCCAGAAACCTCCCTGCTGCTGCCCTTCCTCAGCTGCTGGTGGGCAGGGGTGGCCAAACAGGCCCATGGGGCTGGGGAGGGCAAGGGGAGTAGGACATTTCCCCCCAGAGAGTGGGACGATTTCTCAGGCAGAGTCTGTGCTGAGGAAATATGCTGGGCAAACCTTCCTGCTCTAAAAGGGAGTCTGGCAGTAAGGAGAACAAGGTAAAATCTTTTTGCTGGTATTGAGTAAGGAAGGATGATTTTTCACACAGAGCAAGTGCCGTGTTGGAGGCAGTTGTGAAGGACCTGCCTGTCTGAAATAGGTTAGTGCCCACACCGTGGGTACATGTCACTCGTGTGCTCTGCTTCTGAAGCCAGGTAACCTGCAGGGCTCAGGGGCTCAGGACACAGTTTCACCTAGAGTGATGCTTTTGCTGTGCTTTCAAAATGGTTGATGTCTTTGTTCTCTTTAAGTCCATGGGCTCATTTGAAATACATCACTTGTGTTATTAACAAACCAATATTTCATTTGCTGCATACAGCAAAACATAAAACAGTACATGTAACACATACCTAGCTTTTTCAGGACCTCTCTTCCAAACAGAGTTTCTCCAGGAATCTTAACTATCTGCTAATCAAAATCTCAGATAAAACCACTGCTGTAAAGACAGAAATACAGCTAACAGACCAGATGCAAAGAGGAGATGCCAGCAATGCTTTGTGGTCTAAAGAGGAATGCCTGAGTGACTTGTCGTGTGGTCCATTGATTTCTCCAGTATTGATCTTCAATGGGAAGTAAGCAGACTACTGGAGTGATGCTAAAGACCATATAAGATTATTTAAAATATAGTAGACCTGGCAATACCAGCGGGGACATGACCCTGACAGAAAACAACCTGGAGAGCTCGGGAAAAACAGCTCAAAGTGTGAGGTGTATCATGAGAAATGGGGATGTGTTCCAGCAAATGGAGCTGAGCCGAGTATTTATAACAAAGCAAGTCCATAAAGTGGCCACTCAGCTGGTCAAATGGCTGCACACTTCTGGGGCAGACCTGCACAAGTACCAGAAGAGTAAATCCTCACGATACAGCTGATTGCTGTACAGAGACAGGTCATTTAGCCTGCTCTGAAAGCTCAGGAAGAAAGAGGATGGCACAGGTTGCCACCTTCTTGCCTTCTCGTTCAAGTGACAGTTCTTCTATTTAGGATATGCCTTGTAAAGAGATCAGAGTCAAATGGGAACATTTTAGAGAGGATGATAACTCTGTGTAGCAAGAGAACAGAATTTCATTGTTAGGGACAGAGGTAGCACAAAGTGCATGCAACACCTTTCTCCACACACTTGTGTCTTGCCTTCCCCACGGCCACAGAGAACATTTGCTTTCACATCACCATCCCTCTCCCTTTTCATGTGTGTCTGCACAAGTTCCAGCTCTTAAGTGGTGGAGAATTTAAGCCCTTTAAAAACAATGGAAGAACCTGTTGAGTTAATTTTCAGTATAGTCACTTTTGCTGTCTTGGGTTGGCTGGACTTCTGGTGTTTTGATGGGGTTTCAAGGTTGCTGCCAAAATGACTAGGGAAGTATTTCAGAGAGTCATCTAAGGGAGAAAAGAAAACATCCTAGCAGAACACATTCCAGCAGATGACTAACATTTAAAAGTCTGTTGTGCTATTTGCTCATATAACTACATCGTACACAAAATCATGAGGGGTGAGAAAATGCACCACTGATCTCTCTTTTCCTACATCATTAAGTATCTTGTCCAGTAAAGACATGTTCAAATATCTTGTGTGAGAGGTGTCATAACCCTAAGAGCACAGGGATTGATACACATTTCTTCTGAAACAATGGTGTAGCTGATCTGCTGCTGTTTTAAACTTCTATAAACTTAAACTTAAACTTCTAAACGCCCGTTTTAGTAACAGGACATTTTTAACTTCTATATTAGCACCAATACATAGCCTAGTTATTACTTCATTAACCATAAATTAACTAAATTAATAACTAGTGCTTAGAAATCTGCATCTTGCTATTATACATTGTCAGCTTTTGAGTATGGTAGCAACTCATGCTGAAATATTTCTCTTGTATTTTTTAACAGGTTGATCACTCTTCATAGACTTAAAATACACAGACTTAGTGGCTCCCACATAAAATATAAAATTGTTCAAATGGCAAAGCTGCAAATCTCCAGTTCAAAGGGTGAAAGTTTTGCAAAGTGTTCCAGTAATAATAAATGTAAATTTTGCTATGACCACTTGGTGTCATCTAGTCAGAGCTAGTTAGTTAGCTTCTTGTTCTAGATGTGTTTTTAGTGTTTAAAAAAATCACATTTAGCCTTGATTCTATGAGCCCTGGGGGACAAATAGTAGCTTTTATTCTCTCCAGGTGACCTCCTCAGAGACAGCATTGCAGGGTTGCCAGCAGACCACCAGCCTTAACAACTGTATTCCTCTTAAAAAGGGCTGCTCTGGGGGCAGACCGAGGTGTCTGACTTGAGATTTTTTTTGCCCTGATTGCAAATTTATTTTGCTGCCAGCAGTGTTGGAGAGCAGACAAGGTGAGTACATCCTGCTTGCTATACCTAAAATCAAGTGCAAGGGTCCAGTGTCTGGCAGAAAGCAGTTTTAGGCGGGATAAGTGGAGCCAGCAGGAGCTCTCATGCAAATCCAGAGCCAGTTCAGGACAGCTCTTCACTGACTCTGCACCTCTTTGCCAGTTTGCTATAGCAGGACAAAAACACTCAGCCCTCAAGTGAGACAAAGACCAGGTCTCTGGGGGGAAGTGCATTTTTCAAGAATTCCTTATGAGGTGAAACGCTTGGAATATTTCATGCCATTTCTTTATTTATTTAAAGTTTTCTTTTTTGTCAAGAGCTTTCTGTTCTGCTCTCCAGTGGGGTGACCCTGCAGTGAGTTACACCCAGCAAATGGGTAATTGCTTGGAACTTGGAACTGAGGCTTGGAAAATCTTTTTGTGTTTAAATCTGTACCTAATCAAATATCTACCCACTCTGTGAAGAGCAGAACATAGACCAGGGAGGGAGAATATTTCACATCCCCAGAAATGAAAGGCAAAGTTTTGATTTGGTTGCTTTGCTGCCACTTAAATTTGGCTCCTCTGGAGACAGGTTTAGAGAGAGAATGCTTTTGAGAAAGTCTTAATTGTTTCATGTATCAGAGTTTGCTCTATTTTAAATATCCATGGTGATTACCTTTGCTGTGGACAGGCTAAGGAGCCTGATTATGTCTGGTGCTGCTTCCCACAAAAAGTGTAATACAGAGAGTATAATGGAACTGGGGAAAAAATAGAGGTAGAATTAAGTGCAGTTAGTAGAATACAATAAAAGAGTGGTTGGTTGCTTATCAAAAAGAAACCGATCACACCTTGTCAGCAATCAGTGACAATCCAGTTATTCAACGATCAGAGCATTGCTGCTTAATGTTTACAAACTGAAGGGAAGTCACATAAAATAACTCAAACTGCTGTTGAACTTTAAGGACTGGTTTATCCAGAAGATTAAGGCAGCCAGATAAAGCCTCTCTGTCTAGGTACTTGCAGAGAAGTAATGAATGTGTTATATTATGCTGCATGGTGGAGGGCTCGGTGGAAGCTGAGGGATCCAGTAACCACTCACAAAGTTGTAGGCCGCAAGCGGGCCTACAAGTAGGGATTGCTGAAGGAGCACAAGTGCTAAGATGAAAAGAAGGAAAGCTCATGCCAAACACTAGGAAATATTACCTCCTGTGAGAACTGTTAGGCTGTGGTCAGAAGTTATACAAAACCCCTCAGCTGAGTCATTTAAACTGAATTGTAAAAAGCACTCTAGAAAATATGCTGTATTGGCACAGGGCGAGCCTAGATCGGGAACAACCAGCCTGCTCCCTGGTTTCCTTTTTCCCAAGGGCCCTTTACTGCTAGTATGGTAGATGTTAATTGACTTAGCAAGAAGCAGAACAGGGATGGCTGGAGGCAAGGAGGGAAAATTCAGTACATGGGTTTTATACATCATGGGAGCTCAGCGTGGCCACTCTTACGCAGATGGAGTAGCCCCACGGACATGGCAACAACAGGCAGGACCCAAATGTGCCTTGTTCTGCAATGAGCTATTGTATCAGCTCAGATCTAATCTTCCCTGTATCGAGGATCAAAGGGGGCTGTGTCGAGAGGAACCACTGGAAGACATAACGGGGCAAACGGAGGGATCTGCGACAGCCACCCCTCCTGCACCCGTGTTTGTGGCTGGTTGTGCCTGTGGAAGGGGAGCGAGAGGCTGAAGGCTTGCAAAGACATGTCACCTTGCTGCACTGATGTGTTTTTACCTCTTTCTTCTACCATCACAGATTTCCCACGTTTTTAGTTAAGAAGAACAGTTCAGCCTGTCACTGAACATTTTATGTTTCCTTCCTTGCTTGTATTGATAAGGCAGGAGTTATGGGGATTCAGGGGGAAGCTCCATGGCAGTTGGAAGCTGCCTGGAAAAAAGAAGAATTGGTCTCTCGGGAGCCTCAGGAGAATGCTGCAAAGTGAAAAAAATATGTCTCTGATGGATGGAAAATGCTGTGTTTACTTATTCATCCTGCTGAGGTCACCACGAAGGCTTGGTTGGTGCCCAGCTGCACCCACCATACACATCCAGCTACCATTATTTGCCTCTTCAAGAGACTTTTCCCCATGGCTTTACCCCATCATGGACAGCACCACGTTCACTCGACCAAAATTAATTCAAAACATGTCTTTAGTATAAACGCTGTCTTTATTCTGAGGCAATACTGGTGATTTTATAAAGTCTCAATTCTCAGTCCATATCTGCTGAAGAGTTGTATTTTTCATGTCATTTACAAAGGGCACCTCAGAGTATGCTGTGAAGGTGACAGTCATTTCCCTACAGCACCTGTAATGCCATCATAACAAAATGACCCCAAAACCCACAAAGAATTAAGCACTTCATGGACTTTAATATGCTTTATATTCACAATACACCCCCAAGCTTCAGAAATGTTTTATGTGGTGAAAAATATTTGTTGTCTTACACAGAAGGGCATGGGATAGGCTAAGGAATGGATTCACAATGGGACATGGAAGTTTTGACTCAGCATTGGCTGGTGACACCCATGCCTTTGAGTTGGCATGAAGGCATATCATGGGGAGAGTGAAGTTCCTCTGAACAGCATTCACACTCTGAGCTGCGTAGTTGCATGTGTAGTAAACGTAAATGATGTTTACAAGTTGTTTAGCAGGAAAGTAGGACATAGTATGGGCATGTCTGAGCCCCAGGCCTTTCTGGATCTCCGATATGGATGCGGGGCTGCTGAGGGACACAGCCTGAAGCTCTCTTCTGAAGGAAGACCCTAAAGCATCCCATGCTCAAGGTTCTCATGAGGT
Source organism: Chloroceryle aenea (assembly GCA_013399075.1). Lineage (NCBI taxonomy): Eukaryota > Metazoa > Chordata > Aves > Coraciiformes > Cerylidae > Chloroceryle > Chloroceryle aenea. The sequence continues at coordinate 271,854 of VWZY01004379.1, forward strand.
GAGTGATGGAGAGGTTGAACTTGCCCTGGAAAGAGAATGGGGGAGTAAAAAATCTGAGGCAGAGAGCCTGGGGAGAGACCAGCCTGCTGCTCCTGCTCATGGGTGCACGCCTGGTGAAAGAAGGAGGGAGGATCCCACCAACAGGAGCTGGTCATGCAAGGTCAAGAAACAAACCAAGTTTCTCAGGCCTGTGCCACCAGCAGAGCAGACCACAGAGCTGCTATCCTCAGCAGGCTATGGGCCTCCTCACTGCCTACGCCCAATCCCAGCTCTCTGCTAGAGCCAGTCCTTTGAAAACCAGCCAGGCTTATCTCTTTCTTTCCAAATCTACTTAGAGATGCAGTACTTGTTCCTTCCATGCCTGAAAATTGATGGGTGTGTGCAAAGATATTTGCCTTTGCTTCCATGGAAGTCATGGCCTTTTGGGAATACCATTAGGAAAAAAAATGAGCGGACCTGCTGTTTGCATGGACAATACTGTAAACAAGACCTATTCTCAGCCTCCTGGCAGCCTGCTGTGCAAGAGGGAAGAAGTTTCATGGGCTGGTGATACGTGGCCTTGTGCCCAACCAGCATAACCAGTCTTCTCCAAGTTTTTAGAGAGTAGTACCAGTAACTCTTAATTATAGTACTTAATACTTATCAAATATTTTGATTTTGGGTTATTTTGACCTAGGGTTCCCTTTTCTTATGATGTATTACAGCAGAGGAGGCCAGGCTCAGCTGGAGAGTTTTTGCATATATAAGAATGTGAGTTGTAAGATGCCAGGATGGTCGGCAGAAGGTTCCCTCTGGAAGAGCCTTTGGTCTCCATACCTGAGTTGGTTAAATTCTGTCTGAACTGCAAAGTACTATCCCTTCTCTCTCTGTCAGACTTACAGATTGGGCAGCAAAAAGTGGACTTGGCAACTTTTAAACATTAAAGGGGTCTGTGGTCTGTTTATTTGATCAAGTATTTTTAGCAGAATATGATAGGTATCCTTTTCTGGGAGAGAAATGCAGTAAAAACTCCAGTGCATAAATACAAGTGTTTGTTTTCAACACTCTCCTCCTGGACTCCTGCTGTCAAGTGACTGCAAAATTCAAAGAGATTATTTTGGTGGTTCCAAAAATCTGTCATACAGATTTGAGGGTTTTTTTTTTCCTTGTATTTGTCAATGTGTGACTAAGCACAAGTATTACAGGAAACATGGAAATGTTTGGGCTTTAAAGAATGGCTGTGGAAAAAGACCTCCTACTGATTAACAACTGCTTTTTAATCAAATAATTTTCGGATGTTCAAATTGCTGATTGTTCCAGTGAGGGTTACGTTCTGACCAGAAGGGATCCCACCAGTCCCATGTCATCAGCCCAGGCATGCTGAGAAGAGGCTTTTCTGCAGCCATTTCCTGCTTCAAAACAATGGAGAATGAGAGATGCCCCTCTTTGCTCCCCTCAGTGATGGGGTCTGTTTAGCCCAATCTCTAGGGTGGCATCAAAACTGTGGGAGAAGGAGCTAGAAGAGGAGTTGGAGTGTGAGCGCCTTTGTTTCGGAGATGCAGCCCACGGGATGATTAGGAAAGCCCAGCTAGGGTGGAAAAAGAGGACGTGTCTCATGCTTGCTGAACCGCTGAGGGTCAGTGTGGATATACTGGGATCTAGCTGGAGCGAGAGCAAGGGGAACCAGGAACACAAGCAAAGTTCACCACAAGCTTCTCTATTCTGAATTTGGGACCAGCCTGGCTGCTCTCGTGCTGTCCTCCCCAGGGCTGGCACACCAGCTGCCCACCACACGCCAAAGCCTTGGCTGGCACTTGAGCTCTTTTGTTGTACTTGTGCTGGTTTGAGTTCTCTGACACACACACACACTTTTCCCTTATCTCTGTTTTGTGCCTGGTTCTGCTCTCCTGCAAGGCTCAGGTCTGGTTTGGCTGTCTTACAGCGCATTGGCAGCGTGGTATCATGTGGTCTTTCACAGGTGATGTGCACAGTGCTACAGCCAAACTCTTCACCTTAAACCAGGGCCTCACTCGTGGCAGGTCCAGCACACTCCCAGCAAAACATGTGGCCTCTGCCACTTTCTCACTGGGCACAGTACATGTCTTCAGCTCCATGCAGTTGTGTATTCTTAGTCCAAATGTGGCTGAAGCCAGCAAATTGATGTGAGTGCCCCCTTCCTTCTTTTTTTAACAGGCAGCCAGCAGATGCCAGGAAGGGTTGCTTATTGACATTAATCATTACCCTGTTGATAGCCCTGGGCAGGCTGCTCTAATTGACCAGAACTGAATCCAGTAATCATATAATGGAAAATATACATCACATTTATTGGAGTAGCACATCTGAATTACAGTAATATGAGTCCAGGGCAAAATTCTGAGTGACTACATCAGAAGAAGGAGCAGAACCTTTGTCCTTTAGCATAGATTTAACAGAGCTGTGCCCCAAAGTCTTCTGCACTTAGTCAGGACAGTGAGGCTATGTCCAAAAAGTCACAGAATTATCCTCCAGGATCCTGCAGCACAAACCCTATTCAGCCACATACAGAGAAGTTTGTGCATTGCAGTTGTAGAATTGTGCTGTCCATTGTTCCCTTTGAGTATAGCCCTTCAATAGGGGGGATGGCCACAGTCCCTTCAAACACACAAATGCACTAAGAATATAATAACAATACATACAAGAGACCATCCAAAAGACAGTAATTAGAGAAGCATCTCCTTTTACTCAATTATGTACAGAAAATGATAGTAAAAAAAATCTGAGAAAGTAAAGCAANTAGCCAGGTCACTGGTGAATATCTGGAATAGTACTGCTCCCAGGACCCACCCTTGAGGGACTCCCCTAGATANAACGGGAAAAAAACATCTGAGATTTAGTTTGATCACTGTATGCCTGGGAAAAAGAACAAGAAGTTAATCATTGAACAGTATTTGTATATTCACAGAATCACAGAATCACAGAACATCAGGGGTTGGATCAAGCAGTTCCCTGTCCTTCTTGAACTGAGGGGCCCAGAANCTTAACTAATGTGTTAATTAATTCATTTTTTGTTAAGCAGCATCAACAGGTTAGATGCTACATGGAACTGAACTGAGGCTGAATAGCAGCCCAACATAGTCACTGGATCCTCTTCTTTCAGTGGTGAATGCAAAAGCTGTGACCTTTGTTCAACAGAATGGTTGAGAGATGAGCCTTGGGACTGTGTTAAGTTACCATGAATGGCAGAGTCCAGGGGAAACAAATGTGATTAGCTGTCTGAACTTGACTGTGGATTTATTCCTGTGGATGTTCTCTCATCCTCTTCCCTGCAGCACACAGCCTGACAGCTAAATGCTGAGTATAATAAAATTAAAGTGCAGATTAAGATGCTGATTTGCAAAAATAAATGGCTTAAGGATGAGTGGACCTCTTACCCCTTGGGCTCCAGGAGTGTGAATATTCTATACCTCTTCACTTTGTGCATTAACTCTAGCTAGTAGGACTGTGTAGAGCGTGCCAAATTTAACATATATGACTTTTTTTTTTCCCCAAAATCTTGAATAAAGATAAAACCTTATTTTACATGGGAAAAATAAAATACAAAAGGCCTTACAATGAGAATTGTACAGTTATTTCAGGCATGGAAATAGTTGGCTATTAGAGGTTTTTAAAGCACCTTTAAAAATTCCTTTATATTGAATTGGCTTAGTATGAAATAACTTAAATATATCTTACTTAGTAGGGAAACAGCCTTTTCATAACAAGAGGAAATACCTAGAGACAGATTGGTGGTTTACAGCTGCCTTGCCTTCAGAAGGAGATCCACTTTTGGAGTGCTTTAAAACTCTCCATTTCTTTCATGTTTTCATCTGTCTTTTAAGCCACCATGCTAATGCACAAAAACTAGACAATGCCTAGAATTTAACCTTTTTACTTCAGTTCTCCAGTAATGGAAATATTGCAGAGTAGAAGACAAAACAATTCTCAGAATTCACAGACTTAAACCAATCGCTGCTTCTTATCCAGCCACGTACTACTCCAGATTTTGGAATCCATTAACATTTTCATGGACAATCTCAGTTTTCAAGCCTTATTACCAGTAGCCAGAGAGAAACCATAATAACATCTTCTACTATTCTCTAACTTGATCTGCACAAGATCTTGGAAAAACTTGCTGTGTTTAGATAGGCACATCTTTAAGTGATTTGTTGTCTCAGGACCTATCATCTCAGGCTGAATGTGCCAGGGATTTCCTTGTTGTAAACCTTTGATAAGGAAATCAGGGACACAGTAAAGTTGGAATCCACCTTTCCATAATTTTATCCTCAACTCTTTTCTCTGTATAGACCTATATTTTAAAGCACCAGTGAGAAAATTCACAGTACTGCTGCCTCCTCGAATTCTAGAAATGAAACAGGTCAGTAAGTTATGTCTCAAGAGTGAAAAT
>VWZY01004379.1:277271-288822 GCA_013399075.1 Chloroceryle aenea
TAGGCACATCTTTAAGTGATTTGTTGTCTCAGGACCTATCATCTCAGGCTGAATGTGCCAGGGATTTCCTTGTTGTAAACCTTTGATAAGGAAATCAGGGACACAGTAAAATTGGAATCCACCTTTCCATAATTTTATCCTCAACTCTTTTCTCTGTATAGACCTATATTTTAAAGCACCAGTGAGAAAATTCACAGTACTGCTGCCTCCTCGAATTCTAGAAATGAAACAGGTCAGTAAGTTATGTCTCAAGAGTGAAAATAAATAATTAAGCTATCAAGACTGAATTTAATGTTGTTGTATTTCCAGAAAGGGTTGAATTATATTAAAGATGGTTTATTGTTTGAAATTCCCCTGATGGAGTTGTGGGGACAACATGTGAGGGACTTGTTGGTAATGAAATGTTCACCCAACTGTCTGAGCTTCCAAAGTTTCCTCTGTTAATGCTCAATAAATGCTCAGACTGGTTAAAATTCACCTCTTTCCACTTAGATGCTTAGCCACAGCTGTTTTTCCAAGCCTAAAACCTTGCTAGGAAGAAAAGGCAGCCTGAAAGAATGTGATGCTACTTTATGGAAGAGAAATCTTCTCTTTCTACCCTGGCATTAGACTCTTGAAGGTGAACAAAGAAAAAGACGTGTCTAGAAATGCACAAAGAAGCTGAGCTAATTAAGAGAGCTCCCACTGCCCTCCTTCATGAAAGCTGCTATGCTTTTGAAACCCTGGAGATGGTTTCACTGTGAATTTGTGAGGTTAGGAATACAGCTGGGATGCTGAGACTGTGGGCTGGGTGGTATGTATAGAATGTGTTTGATCAGTTTCCCTGGTTGTATTAGAAGGAGATGGCATAAAACAAGCAGGGTGGAAATAGGCAGAAAGGATGAGCAGCTCCCTCTGGGATAAGTCTGAGCTGATTTAGATTGCAGATTTTTTGGTGGGTTTTTTTTTGGTGATGAATATATTTTTCCTGGAGATTTCAGTGAGAATTTTTTTTTCCCTCAAAATTTTTATCAATGTCACAGAAAACATTTCTTGAGCCTTCAGAAACAGGAGGTTCCAACTTTGCACTTCATTCCTTCAGATGTTATCATGGCATGCTACAGCCCAGCTTTCTGTATATTGACATGAAAATATCTTGCCAATCTCAACTTGCCCGTGATATATTTCTCTATGATTCCCTACTTGGTTCTTATCACTTTTGGATATCCAACCCAGAAAAAATCCTATTCTCACCTCAAGTGTCCCACAGAGGGGGTACCTGAACACTGCTGTCTCTGGGCTGTATAATAATAGTGGCATGTTGGACACACAGAACCTGGGTGATGCAGGACATGGTGCTTCTCTTTACAAGTGACTGAAAAAGAATAAAAACCTTCACTGCACCCCATTAAATCCACCAACAGTACCAGGAGATCACAGCACATTGGTAAGGAGATCCATAATGGCACTCATTCCTTACAGCCATATTCACAGGCAATAGCTCCTTCAGTCCTCTCCTTCAGTAAGAGGAGTACAAACAAGTTCTTTACACCATACTGAAATGCATCAGAGTCATCTGTCTTGTCTTCCCTGTTGAGCCCACCTCTGATCATCTGATTCCTGTACCAGCGAGGAGGGATCTCCTCACTTTACAGGACCATGGATAAACTTGGCAGTAATTAAAGAGCATTAAAAGTAACATATTTGGAATGTTTTGCTCTATTTACAAGACCTCTGTGTGCTCCGTGTATCAACTGAAATTATATTGGAGTGACTGATTTTCATTTCATTAACATAAGATGAAACATTGGCAGAACAGCACAAGGCTTTCGGAAGATGCAAATAAAGAACTCAGTCTATTTGTGTTTGGACCTGAGTCCACCCATTAAAAACTGGTACTCAATTAAATAGAAAATAATTTTGTTTCAATATTCTTCCTTTTCTATTGTAAAGATGAGAGCTACGCTGAGATTCTGCTTGGAAAGCAATACCTATCAAGGAGAACTAAGGCATCAGAATTAAAGAGAAAGCAATTTCAAAGTCTGAAAATTTTGTGCAATCATTTATGACTGCCTAACCATTTCCTTCACTATCTCTTCCCTTTGGCTTTTATTCAGCAAGCTGCCAAAGCCTGTGGCTTGCTTTAAGTGGGCAGCAGATGAAAATCCTTGTTGAACTGGGGTAGGCACAGTTACTTGTTAGTTCAGCTCAGAACGATAAATATTTGCTTGTATTAGTGCTGGGCAGAACTTACTCTTTAACCTCATGAAACCTGTGACATAAGCAAGGGACTTGGAGTCTTGCATAAGCCTCTTGAGAAGTTTCCCATGTACACAGTGTGTGAAGGGCACCTTTACTCAGAAGCAGCTATGGATCTGAAGATTTGTGATGATTCATTGAGCAAATTCCGGTGATCCTGGAAACGAGTTTCCTGGGGAAGCAGGAGTACTGGCACATGTGACAAAGGAAATGGACTAAGCTTTTTCTGTCAACCAGAGGACATCCCAATCTCCCTCATGGAGTGAAGAGAGGGGCTAACAGTCAACCTTCCTGCTTTCCCACATGATGGTTTGCAGGGCAGGAGTGATGGGACACTTGGATGGCAAGTCACATCCACAACAAACAAAAGCTTCTTGAGTTTGCAGTTTTCATGAAGTGAAGCAACTAATGTCACCCTAAATTGTAACAGAAAATTGAGACATGTTAAAACAATACAGTTTGCAGATTCACTGAAAGGCCTGGCTAAACCATCCTGGAGCTTTTAACACATTTTTAATCTGAATATTATACAGAATGAAGTGAGGAGAAAAGGCAACAGACAGATTAATTGCCAGCAACCAGCACTCTTTGAAATAGGCAGTCCCTATGTACAAGGACTTGGTGGGTGAAAGAAAATGTATTGGTTCATATCTGAGCCTTCCTTCACCTCCCCAGTCTGGCTAAATGAACATGGCACCATCCTGACCACTTAAGTGTCCCCAAAGAGGCAGACTAAAAAGCCTCTGGTGGAGAAAGAAAAGAGTGGAACATATATTCAGAGCATGCATCATGAAACGGTCCCGTTGCTGTTGTTCTGTCTCTGAGGCCACATCCACCTTCCTGCTGTGGGGCCCTCTAAACTGTTACACCCTGCATTCATAGTTACCCGTGCATGGCTTTCAGAATGTAGGGCTTGGGCTGCAGGTAGGTGCTCAGCAGATGTCATGGCCACGATAAGTCCTCAGCGAAGCCACTGAGATTGTTCAGGGCTGTCGTTGAGCATGGTCTAAGTGGTAACCAGTAGAGGGTTGTATAAGGGAGATCAGCCATGATATGTCTCCTACTCTGCAAACAGACTGCCCTTTTATGAAACATTCCAAAACCAAGTCAGGAGGTTGATTTGAACTCAGGGGCTGCCCCAGCTGAGTGCTGAGTACCAGATTCATGTCCCTCTGAGGAGCATGTAAAGATGGGAGCAGGCTAATCAGTCTGTGGAGGAAGCTTCTTGCACCATATCTATGGACATAGGTTGGTGTTCAAAACCAGCAAGCATGTAGGTGCATTGAGAGGGGGGACAAAACAGATTTCTTTGGTTGTAAAAGACAAAAAAAAAATCCCAACCCAAAATCTGACCAAAATCCAGTGCTCAGGAGCACTCTATGGCATTGCTGGTCTTGCAGATTTAGCCTCAGTGAACTATTCCCTCAAGAGGCAGAGCCTCCCATCACCTACCCTGTGAGCAGACAGAGTGACTGTGGTCCCCTGTGTCACCCCTGGAGAGCCCTGGCACTGGCAGCACCACCCCTGTGTTGGGACAGTGAGTGCCACAACTTCTTGGCTGACCCTCTTAGCAAAAGGCCAGGAAATTCAACCCAGTGTGTGATGAAAACCTGTGCCCTGCAGTCCCTCCTAGGCTAATAGCCTCTTCCAGATGGGGAACAACTCTGTGGGTCTCTTTTTGAGCTCTCACCCAAGCAGAAGAAATCATCTTCTCTCTCCTCTTTACAACTGGAAGATTTTAAACCAATGTTTTCTTGGGATCAGGCTCTGAGCTTGAAATTGCTTGAACCACACTTCTTGTAGTTCAAGAAAGGATGCTCTGCTTTTGCACCACATACCAAAGCCCCTCGTTTTTCATCCTCCCTAATTCTGGACCCATTCTACCACCATTTCCAAAACTGTGCTGCCTTTATGTTAGAAAATACTGAAGTCAGCTGGGTACTTAAGGACGTGGAGGCTGAGGAAAATTTGAGTCATAGGAAACTGTATTAGAGTGAGACTCTTTGTCTGACTTAGAAATATTTAGGTATTTAGGTACAGGGTAGTTGTTAAACTATTTTTTTTCTTTACTCTTCAATTCCTGGGTTGCAATTTGAAAGCTGTGCCCAAATCCATATGCTGGTTTGTCACTCAGAGCTCACTTTGCCTCCTTTGCAAGTGGCTGGGCTCTCCTCGTAGTCAGTGCAGCAGCCTGAGGTGCATGGATCCAAACCTTGGTTATGGCAGCAGCACTGAGGTGAAGATATGTTGACAGACTTTGGTTCTGCTGTGTTGCTACTCAGAGCTTTGTGGGAATCTGAGACACAATTGTGGTATTTTGGAGTAAACATTTTAAAGAGAAGGAACAATTTTCATTAAGCTGTTGGGAGGGTGGGAGAGTGGCTTTACTGTTAGAAGAGGAAGCTGGAAATAAAGGCTTTTGTTTCTTCCTGTGTGGAGAGGTCACTTAGTGTCTCCGAACTTCCAGTTACCTCCTATAAAAAATATTACAGCTGTTAATGCAAACCATTGTAGTGCCCAAGTACAAAACTGGGGAAGCTGAATGGCAAGAGCTGGTCTTTGTTTTGTTGTGTTTTGTTTTGTTTTCCCTGTGGAAAAAAAAAAAGTAGAATAAAATGAGTGCAAATTGTAAAATCTTTTATCTTCATTTTAAATTGCTGTAATAAAAGGAGCCAACAGAACAGCCACATAGAGGGTAACACAGAGGGGGAAAGGAATGGTGAGGTGGCCTTATGGCTTAAAACAGAGCTCACTAGGCTAGGGGCAGGATTGTATTAATGCAGGATTCATCTTCCCTCCCTGAAGTGGCTCATTTACAAGTGGTTTGAGGATCTCTGCAGGGTGTTAACCTGCACTGTGCCTGGGGGATATGTCTTTCCCAAAGATGCACACCTTGTCCTGGGAGGTTCTCAGCTGGAGGCAGCTCCTCTCCCACCACAGGTCTGCAGCTGGGGGCACAAACAGAGGATGGCCCAGGAAATAAATATATACACCCCTGGAACAAGGCTGGACACCTCTTCCTGACTGCCCTCTTTTTTTCCCTGTCTGCAGGCCTGGGTCTCTTTGTCTCCTATCTCAAGTGAGAAATTCATCAGAGGAGTTACAGGATGAAGATGCCTCTCCTGGGCAAGCCAGCTGGGTTACCCCTGCTCTTAAGGGCCTCTGGGAAAGGTGGGAAATGGAAGACTTGTTTCCTACACACCCAGTGTCTGCACAAACACATTCACCTCAGTCACTTGGGCCTCTCATAACTTCTCGGGGTTCCTCTCTACTTCTGCATCAGCCAGCACTGCTGTGGCATTTGCTGAAAGCCAGGCCGTGTCCTACTTGGAAAGCAGCTCTTTGCTTCTGCTTCCTGGCTTCCCAGTCAGTCCTGGAGGCAGAAGAATCTTGTGGAAAAAGGTTGAATACCAGGTTTGTATTAGAATAAATGTAAATGAGAGTCTCAAATTAACATCAGGCAGGGAACCTTATTTTTATACTTCCTACATTTTAAGCAGCTGACTTTGCACCTTATCAAGATTCATAGTTTTCTTTTTTCTTGTACATTTTGTTACTGTTATGGGAAGCTCTGGCTGCCCATTAAGTACTGTGAGCAGCCCTGAAGAAACCCACAGGTTACTGGGAAATATATTAATTTATCCCAGATCTTGCTTTACTTATCACCATTGGTTTTGGAAGCCAGCAATGTTAAATCAGAGTTACAAATCGTTTCAGCATGTTAAAAGGCAGAGTGCTGTGTGAGTTCATCTGCCTGTGCCATGTGTCTTACACAAAGATGTGCGTTTTATGTCAAACTTTCAAAATGACCACTTAAGAACATGGGAATTTATTTAAATTTTGGCTGCCCAGTAAGTGCTTGACTACATATCCACTAATAATGACATCAAGAGCTGTGTTAAATTAACCACAAGACCAGTGTGTATTTCCTAGGGCTTTCTCAGGGGACGTCCAGTCCACTAATCCTTCCAAAAAGCAACATGCTCAAATACTGCAGGGACTGAGTACATGTGGAGCAAGACTGTAGCTAACAAACAACTGTCAGGAGCTACAGTCCAGTGTAGACCTACAGGATGGGAACTTCATGGCACATCTGCTTTCCTACCTGTTGTGTACCATGGGGTTTCAGTATTGCAGACTGCAGCCCCGGGCTGTGCACACAAGCAGGCTTTGGCTGCTGTTGTTTTCTGTGTGTGTGTAAGCCTATCTTTGCTCAAAGATCTCACTACAAATGACTGTTTCAGTTCCACTGATGAAAGGTTTCAGCGAGTTGATATGGTAGCAGAAAGAATACTGTGTGAGTTAGGTGTAAAACAAATAGCATGTCATTCAAGAAAGAGTTACAGTGAATTCCTAAACCAATCTGATAAAAATGCAGAGCTTAATAATATTTTATGAATGGGGAAAAGGGATGAATTTATTATGTGGTTGGCTACAAACAGTTTATTCAGCTCTGGTGCAGAACCAGCCAGGTGGTTACACTGGTGTCCAGATTGTATCTGGCTTCAGGAGCTGTGCTGAACACCATGGAGGGCAGCCTAGAGCATGGCATCTCCTCTGGCACATCTCTCCCTGCCTCCCCGGGTGCTGCTGGCTGCTGCTGCATGCTCACAGCTTTGCCCTGGGGGTTCAAGGTGTTGAGCTGCTTCTGTCTTTTGGTAGAAGCTGCCCTGCCCATAAAATCTGAAACAGAAGAGATATCCTTGTGAGCAGTCATACTTCATGCTCTGGAGACAAATACCTGCTGCTCCAGAAAAAGCAGCAGCAGCTGTGGGTATCTGGCAGGGATACTTTGCTGGGAGATGGAAGAGCATAAAATGGACAAAATTCTGTGCATCTGTTCAGACAAGGAAAATAAAATGGGAGCTGAATGAAGAGAAAAAGTGGAAAAAAAATGTAGACACAGAAAGGGAGAACTTCAGTGGCTGAGTGTTTCTGACTTTCTTTCTTATCTGTATTGATATGATCCTCTGCTACTATGCCTACTCTCTTCCTACCCATAACTTCTTAACAGTGATCTCAAGGAAGCAAAAGAGCCTCACTGGTGAATCTCAGTAGAAAATTCTTTCTTTCTTTTCTTTCTTTCTTTCTTTCTTTCTTTCTTTCTTTCTTTCTTTCTTTCTTTCTTTCTTTCTTTCTTTCTTTCTTCTAGACAGAAATAATGCAGGCACACACTGACAATGACAAGAGACCTGAAAACACCCATAACATGGGTGCAGAGTGCAGAATTCGTGCAACAAGTCCTTCTTTCAGTGTATTTAGAAGCATTTATCAGTGGTACATCATCAAAACTGTGATGAGTTCCTAGCTGACAGAAGGGAATAGTCATGACTTGCACTCAAGTTGCAGCATTTTAAAAGATTACTTTTGGCAGGGAAAGAAGGACATCTTTATTAATGATGTTGGCAAGTGTGTGTTATACACAGGGGTGTATAATGGTGTGGACAATTGAAAAAATAATGAAGGTCAGTCTTAAGGAAGTACTTTATTTTACATGATCTACAAATTGTGACTGATATATCTGCATAAAAAACCCACTTACCAATGCAGCTTGTGGTGATAGAGTATGTGGATATCACCACAACTGATGCTAAAAGAGCTAATTACCCCTGACAGCAGCTAGAGCAACAACTTCTGGCTCCATAATTGGCTCTCAACAAGTCTAGAGAGAGCTACATTCCTTTCTTTCTTTTCCTACAACTTTGCACATTCTCCTCCACCAAACGCCTACCAGCTGATCTATTTTCCTTCAATCCCTCCCATACCCCAAGAAGGAGCTGCTGCTGGATTGCCATTAAGGAGCTTTCTGATTTAATTGAGCGTGCAAAAGTGGTAATTGTCTGTGTAGTTACCTACTGTGTTGGCAAGCATTTCCACCAGAGATAACCAGCAGCTGCTGATGTTCCACTTGATAGAGTGAGCAGAGCATCAGTCTAGGGAGGTGTAGCACAGGTTGGGAGTCGTAGCTGTAGGGTAAGGCCTTGACATGCATAAATCTGACTCCACACTCCCTTCTCAAGCATCCAAGTGAGTCAGTTGTGTGGCACACTGCAGAAATCGTTCTGGCTATGCATTGATTATCACTCTCAGTGTATGGCAGCATTAGCAAACTCATAACTTCTTTACGGTCTTGGAAATGCAAGGGAATAAATCCATGTGCCCAAGTGACTCCTTGTGGTATAATGATCAGAGGTAGCAAGGCATGCTCATTCCTGAGGTCTGAGGGGGGTGCTCGGGGCAGCTGTGATGTCCTCCAAGCTTATGATAATGATATTTTGGGACATGTTTTTTCATTTTGACTGGTTTAGCCAAGAAATATCAGTTTGCTCCAAAGCGAACAATTGCGAGTAACAGGAGACCACATTTTTACTGACTAGTGACTGTTTCTGGGATTTGCCCACTAGATGGCTGCAATTGTTGAAGGTAAGTACCTTAGATGCTTGGAAGGGGCTTCAGATGACAAAATCTACTTTCCATTCTCTCCTGGGTTGTTGCCCTTACTTTCCTTACTTAGACATCACAAAGAATTGAGAGGCAGAAGAGAGATGGAATCACTCAAACCAAAGGTGGAAAATCCACCTCAGAGGTGTAAAATCTATTTCATCTTTGGCAAGGAAGCACCTGCAGAAAGGGGTCTAGTTGTGGCCTGATGAAATGTTGTGTCAAACAAGAATTTATGAATGAAACTTGAAGGCTACAAGGAACAGCAAAAGGGCTTAACAAGAAAGAAACCTTCTCCTGGATCTTAGAAAATGTAGGGATGAAGGGAGAAATTCCAGAAGTCAAGCTCTTAACTTAAAAGAAAGAAATTGCAGGAAATAACAGGTAAAGCAAGAAAGCAGAGGGAGACAAAGAAAAAGAAGTGCATGTACTGTGCCATGAGGATATTACAGGGTTTAATGTAATCTAAGAAGTGTATAAACACTTTGTCTCAGCTTTAAATACTGACAGTGTTGGCCATGGGGTAAAAAGTGGAAGTGGAGTGTGTTAAAATGAGTGTGGTGGAAATAAAACTCAGACAAGCTACTCGAATAAGATATGGTAGGTGACATAAATAGGTAAGTCAGTTCACTGGGTTGGGGTGAAAATCCAACTCACCATGCTTCCCAACTCAGGATTAGTCTCTGAGCCTCCAGCATGGATGTAAATACCCAGAGTAAGTGTGGTGAGGGTTGTAGCTATTCACCTTCACTTGCTTCCTCTTCCATTGACTCTTTCATGTGCCCCCTCAACTGTTTTTAACTTTAATTGTCTACAGCACCTCAGGACGAGGAATTCCAGTGGTTACCTGCAGCTTGACTGAAGATCAACCTCCCTGTGTTTGCTCTGAATGTGTGGAAGAGACAGTGAGGAACAGTGCACTCAAGTCAGGACCTTGTCTTGGCATGGGTGCCACTTCATGTGTTTGTTTTGTAAGCTCAGCACAGAAAATCAAATAAACTGGTGCCAATTGGCAGTGATGGATAAAAGGAGAAGCACATCAATACAGTTGAAGAACAGATCATGTCATAATGATAATTTTGAAGATGACTGCAGCAGAAATGGGGTGGTATTTAATAGTACAAATAGCAAATCACTGCATTTTGCAGGTGATTGAAATGCCTGTTATGAGCTGTGCCTCTGTAACAGGTAATAGGGACTTAGAAACTTCAGTGAGACTTGGAAGTCAAAAAGACTTATTTACCCTCAGATATTTTGTCAGGTTTGGCATCTTAGAGACAGAAGTATTATTTTGCAAGGTATTTGCTTATATTTGAAACTTCATTTTCTCTCTGTTTACCACACTTTGAGAGATACCAGTCTGGACCAGAGTAGATGCAGAAGTGGAATAGGAGAATGACCATGGAATCAAATCTGATTTGCAACAAGAAACCTAGGGGAGATATGATTCTTCTCTATAAACACACGGGGACAAGATAAGCTAATTAAAGCTTATTAAAAAGAAATTAAATGCCAAGGCAAGCACAAGAAAAAACGGCCACAAACTGGCTGTGAGCAGGTAGAATTTATTTATTTTTTTATTTCAATGCAGTTAGATAAGTACATAAAACTTAGCTTCAGTTCCTCTGGTGATAAGAGAGAGTTCATTTCCCATCTCTGGTGAGCCATTTGCCTCTGGCCCCTCAGGACTGGCAGTGCATGCCCCTGTGAAGGGCACTGCCTACTCGGGGCTACCTTTCCTGTGTGCCAGCCTTGATCAACTGCCAACAAAATGTACAAGAGCCTTGGCACATTCATCTGTGGCTGGTTGCACCAGTTTCCAGGACACAGTGTCCTTCCCACTCTCTTTTGGAGAGCCTTGTCTCATGCTGCCTATTTTTAGCTCCCTTTTTGCCTGCTCTCTGTGGTGGGGAGTTTGCCTCCAACCTCTTAAAATGCTTCCTGCGTTCTACTTACATTTCCTTAATTTCTTTTTTTTTTTTCACAATCCCCTCTTTCCCTTACTAATTGTAAAGCCTGCACAAGGCTGCCTTTGAGATATTTCCAAAGGACACAACAGAAGGTTTTCAAATGCCTTCCTCTTTTCTGCCCAGGGCCATCCTACCTGGTACGTCTACACTTTGTTGGATCAGCCAGTGGTTGTTTTCTGATCCTGCTACTAAGATTCTGAGAAAGCTGCATTAATCTTTTGTGTCTGTAGTGCAAGACACACCTGGGCAGGTCTATATTAATTTCTTGGAAAGTATTGCTCCCAGTGAGCCTGAATGTCAAGAGTTCACAGAGAGGGGTTTTTTTTTGCATGTGATTGTAGGGTTGGTTTTGTGGTTTCTTTTACAGTAGCATTGAATAGAGGGTAGCCTCACTGTCCTGGTCTGTTAGTTCATCACACCTGGGATCTGTTGGAAAATGCTGGACCTGCCTCCAGCAAATGCACCTGGCTTTCCTTCACTTGGGACTGGTGGTCTGAGAATATGAGGGGTGTAGGCTGCGTGTCTGGGTCTGGTTTTGACTTCCCCCCCAGTCAGAGTGAAGAGTTCAAACATGCCTCAGGCATGGACCTGGTCTGGGGAGCTGGTCCCACAACACAGGCTGGCTCTGACCTGTGAGTAGTGTCAATTCATCTTGTGGTAGTTTAAGTTTTTCCATTTTCCATGCAAGATATGCAAATAGAAATCAAAGCAGTCTTTGGAAAGCTACCTCTTATTTTTTGCTTTCCTTGCAACGAAATATCCATCTCAGATATCTAAGGGACATCTGTTCTAATACAAATACACCAGTTACTGCTTGGTTTGAGATCCAGCATAGACATCTGAGACAAGAATAACAGAATCATAGAACCAGAGAATGGCTTGAGTTTGAAGAGACCTTAAAG